>BRZM01002972.1:32669-62301 GCA_033238685.1 Lates japonicus | reverse complement strand
AAACACCTGTGTTGATTCTCAGTTTCAAATATCCACGACAATCGTGAACATCAAATCATTCGGTACTGAAAATCCGTGGCCGGTCAAACACCATTATGAACATTATTTGGCGATTAAAGGCGATGTATGCAGCCACATACTACTCAGCATACATATACACACAGCGTGCAGCCGAAGGTGGCAAACCCAGGTCAGAATCCCCGCCCAGATTACCTTGCAGCGGCCAGTTCACTTTGTTCATCAATACATTCTTTACCGGCTGCACATAACCGCGATTTCAGTCGCATAATTACGTGCATAGCCCCTGGCGTGCAGTTGCCGTCAGCCATATTCAACAACACATACTTCAACAATGGCCACCTTCAGACGTTCAGCTGTTAAATCGAGCATAATGAAATTAAAACACAGAAACACAGACAAGCATGAAACACACCGCAGTTGCTCTTCATGAACGTTCAATTGAGGAACACCTGATCAATCTTGATGTCTTTATGATGTTGATCATTTGTTTAGTCAAACAGAAAATACATTATTTCAAATCAGCAAAACTCCGAAGATATTAACCACGACAGAAGGCAGGTTCCGCGACGGAAGCGATTGTCACGGCTGAACAAAATTTCATAAGTTCGTCACAAACACCGGTCAACAATGCGCTCAATCGCTCACGCCGATGCAGCATCGTTCGTAGTTCTTCACAGCATGAGTCGTCCATGACCACCGCGTAAAATCACAGCCTTCCAATGCTGCCGCCGTGAAATGCGATGGGATACTGATAGCAGTCCACCAAACAGAGTTATCACGCAGACCAGCCGCTTGCCTGCCAGTGGGTGCGGGAGGCCTGACTCTCCAGGAATGTGCCGTCTGTAGCAGCCGGGCTTTAACGACAACTCGAAGTCATTGTCAACATAATGGACCGCTCATATGAATTGCCCAGAGCCGTGGAGAGGCCGCCTGGCCATTCAGGTTGCCGAGAGCCCAGCACGACAGCATATCTCGTCCATGCACAGCCTGCAGAAACTGTTATCGCTCAACCGTTTTACTGTCGATCACTACACATCAGCAACACTGCCGTCACCTATACATAATAATGTAATCACTTTTCTCTGTGACATTGGTCCATCATCTGCAGGCAGCACAGCATCACACTGTCAATCACTTTCAGCACCATACGCACAGTCGGTCAACAACGGGGCGCCCACCCTTCACGTGGCAGCAGCGCTGCCCGGTATTCACGGCGTTAACCAGCCCGGGCGCAGATAACGCAGATCGGGTCGCACCATTATCTTCTGTTCAGTTTCAGTGAGCGCTGATCCCGCCGCTGCGGCGGATGGCACGAGAGCCTGGCCCGCCCGCGGTTTAAAATCCTCCCTGGTCACCTCAACGGGAGACGTCGGGGAGGAGCATAGGAACGAGGCGAGGAGCCGGCGGTGGCAGCCAACCCCGACCTGAAAGAGACGCTGCCTCAGAACATAACGCCCCGACCCTCAGGAGTAAGTGACGCCGACCGACCGCCGACCTGACCTTCAGTTGTGAGCAACATTCAGAGAATGGTTTCTTCGATGACGCAGCAGGATAGATGGTGTTCGTTCCTCCCAGGTCTATTTGTACAGTGCCTGTGTGAAACAGGCTTCAACCCCTGGCCCCGCGATAAAGAACCGCACATCACATGTGGTCTCACGCGCATCACGGCCGATTACCCACATTCGCCAATCATCGCCATTTTGTGCCCAGCATCCCGTTACCTTGCACACAATATTCGTCGCGCTCAGTGTATTACGAGAGCCGTCACCGCGAACGCAGCCACCCAGCAAGAACATACATACCAGCCCGGCCTCCGACCGGCAGAATCGGAGCCCACGTGCGTTTTCATACTAACCAGGTGTCCGCGTGCACATGCACACAGCGTTCAGCAACAGAATCGACGCACGAGCCTGCGTGCAGCCTTGCAGGCAGCGCCGCAGCAGCCAAAACCAACATGTTGGCTCCGACTGGCTACACGCCAGCATGCCTCACACGTGCACCATTACGCAGAGCCACAGCCTCCGGAGCCGACATGAACATACGCCGGCATTGGTTGATCATCTGCCAGTTTGATGAAAGTCAAGACAGAAGAGGCAGTCGAGAATAGCTAAATACTGAGAGCAAGGTCACTAAAGCCGATAAATCAGCATCAGGAAGTGGGGGATGCAGTTGAAGAGGAGTGATGGGGATTCGATAACCAGGAAAATCGCAGCAGATCTGCGATAGGGCCAGATAGCGACATCATAGAGATGGCTTATTCACACAGCGCAGTTACATAGTCCATCGGCGAATATTTGGCCGCGCCGATACTCTTAGCCTGTGGAAACAGTAACAGTCAAGGTGTGGTGGCAGCGGCAGAAACCAGAGAGCTGTGACGAACAAGAGAGGCCGTGGTTAACATCCGAACCGTTGTTGGGGTCAGGTCACGATAAATACTG
The DNA here is from genome assembly GCA_033238685.1 of Lates japonicus. Lineage (NCBI taxonomy): Eukaryota > Metazoa > Chordata > Actinopteri > Centropomidae > Lates > Lates japonicus. The sequence goes on along the minus strand of BRZM01002972.1, from coordinate 59,842 downwards.
GGCAACACAAACACAGTAGTTACAGAGGCGGCGGTAAAGACCAGAACCGTCCACGGGAAGAGACAGACATTCGACAATTGCTTATCTCCGGGAGTCCGCGATTGTGCCCGCCCATGTCTCGACCACGTTCATCATTCCGGTGCTTTGCATCGAAAGCCCAGGCGTTTCAAGTCGCTCATCGACGGTTCATTGCTGTCATCGAGATAACCGCGAATTGCTGGATTGGCGGCTTTGCTTTAACACCCGCAGGCTTTGGCCGTCATCTCAGCCTGAAGCGGTCATCGGGCGGCGACCAGTACGAGGCGCATCCAGCGGCGGTTTTCTCCACGTGACCGTGGTGACAAACACATCCAGCCCAAACACGCCATCATCAACCAGCCTTAGCCTCCCATGCACGCCTGACGAGGCCGACACAGCCTCTAAGCCCGGGCTCATCCCACCAGAAAGCCGCCAGCCCCGACCGCGACGGAGTTGTGCAACACCGCCGGTGAACACCGGTTGCAGGATCGTCCTGCTGTGCACGCCGCAGCCGCCTGACGCCCGTAGATACCGGCACAACAGAACTTCGTTAATCATCGCCACTGGCGTCTCCGATGCGATCGATACTGTCTGGTTATCGACGATGAGCCAGGCAGTCCAGCGTCGGTCGTCAAACGTCGAAGCAAAGCCGCAGTGGAGCAATCATATTCCGCATTCTAAATCAATCATCTCAATCAATTACTTGAATTTTAAAATTGCTTGTCACTTTATTTCAGGGCGAGCCGTGTCAACAGAAAAAACAAAGACTTCAGCTGCAAAGGGTAAAGTTATCCGAGTTTGAGGCAGTTGCCAGGCGCGCTTCGGTACATTTAGCTGGTGGCACGACGCATCTGCAACAAACCAATACAGGTGAGTCGTTCAGCCTGTCGAATCAGCGATTTCGTTTGGCGAATCACTTCCTCAGTTTTCGTCTCGCCCTCTTTCGCCGAACCGTCGATTATCGTCAGACAAAGCGAGACATCGACAACCAGGCATCGTTTGGTCAATCTCGCACTTTTTTAAGATCGATTAGAAGATGTAAACGAACGACCGATCGCAATCCATCAACGTCGGCGGCAAAGAACAACTATCGCTGGCTGAACAAAAAACAGATGGACGAGACCCACAGCTCAAGAACGGATCCAGCGTCAGCCGAGGAAAGGAAGAGTTTGATCCGCAGAAGCACGCAGACCGTAGCATAGATCGAGTTAGGGACGGGAGGTGAGAACCTTGAAAATATTCCCCAACTGGGCCCTGTTATAGTTTAGAGCAGCATGTGCACTAAACTCAGGCATATAACAGAATAAGTTTCATACTCTCATTTTCACATAACACAAGCAGAGCCCAGCAGCACCATTTGTGCCCCGTCACAGCCCATTCAATTTCAGGTTCGACCAACCGCCCACCACAGCACAACGCCCGCACAGCCCCGCTCATCAGGAGGTCGGCCCTTCTGTGCTCAGGAACCACTGGCAGTACATTACAGGGTCCACAAGACACAGCCTTTTTTCCACCTGCCGCCAGAGTGTCGCCGCGTCAGTTCATGACCGTACAGCACCGAGTGAGCCAGGACATTCACCAGAGCTCACCCGCGCTCAGCCCGTCGATCCGCCATGCATACCCCATCCGCACGGTCATAACGAACGGCCTCGGCGGCACAGAGCGTATCATCGCACCGAGTCACACGAAAGATCGATCTCAGCCTGATTTTTCTCATCATCATTCTCCTTCTGTCCTTTTATTCATTCCTTCCCCGTTTCAACCTTCCGCCGTCCTCCCTTTCCGGGGAGTCGATCCATAAGCGAGGAGAGTGAGCGAGCATTGAGCAGTCACCACCCCGTCGAACGCCGATCGCCCGGACAGCAACCGTCGCTCACGACGCACCAGGCGCATCAGCAGCAACATCTTGCGCCAGCCCCGCCGCCCGCAATCAAACAGCAGCCCCTGCGGATCCCGAGGAGCCGAGAAACCGAAGTCCCGAGATCCTCGCCGGTAAAGACAGATCGACTGGTATTTGCGGCAAAATAGAGCGCAAAGAAAACAGAGGAAACATTCGTTGATCAGTAAACAGTCGCATCTCATCAAACCTTTCTGGGAACAACCAGGGCCGTCGATCGATCAAACGGCAGAGCCTGTCAGCCGTCGTCTCCAGATGGTAGCAGCCAGCCGCGCCGCCGCCGCCAGCAGTCTAAACAACCGTGCCTGTACCATCCCTGTCATGCTCAATCACCCCAGGCTCGATTATGCCATCACTTTAACCGAGAAAATACCAGGTAAAATTAATTAAGACCAGAGCATCTTCTCCGCAGCCAGCAGCAGCACAGCCCACAAGCCTTGTGCGCCCCCGTGAACATGGGGATGCTGGTGGGGAGAGTCCCGAGGTGGTCGTTCACAGGTGCCTGCGTCCGCCGAGCAGAGACATGGCGGGTGGCAGTGGCAACACCGTGGTCGCAGGTGTGTGTGTTTGAAACTTGCAGCATGCATGTCATGGAGACATGAGCAGGCAGAATGAACAAACTGGCATCCACCTGAGAGTCTCATCTTCATCTCAGACCATCATTCACGATCTGCCCCTCTCCTTCCTCACTGTCATCTCCTCTGCCCACCATGTTCAGATTTTAACACACTGCCTCGACCCCATGGCACGACACCACAGTGAACACACCGGCCTGCAGCCTTTTTCCTCCTCCAGCCCTCCTCCCTCCTCCTCCCTCCGATCCTCCTCTTCTGCCTGCCTCACCCCTTCTTCCTCTTTTTCAGAGGCACAGACACAGACGAGCCCTGCCCGATGCGTGTAGAGCAGAGAGGAGGAGCGGACAGCGGGGGGTGGTGGGGTCAGCGAGGGAGGGGAGCAATGATGCGTGCACAACAGACAAGATCATGCCTGTGGTTGTTTGGCCAGAGCCCCCATCCAGGTCAGCCTGCCGTCACTTACCCAGCCGTCCACCCCCACCACCACCGTCGGCCACCAAGACACGCCGCCTCTAAACACACCCGACGCCTGCTTGGCTGTAGATTTGACGAAGACAGATGCTTGCACGCATCCTCAACAGTGCCCACTGTAAACAACATTGCCGCAGAGAAACAGTCATAAGTGATGATCTCAAACAAGTGTCACATCGCTGAACCCCACTTTTGAGTAACGAACAGGCGTCATGTCGAAAATCAACATCGCCCTTCCAGGCCATTGTGACCCCTCAGTTATCAACCTGCACAGCGAACACCTACTCCAAGATTTGTTCACCGGGTCATTTACACCAGTTACGAGAGTCACCGGCGTTCAGGCTCGTGGCCTGATCGTTGTTCCAGAGTGTTTTGTTCAGCAAAAGTCACCATCATTATCGACTGCACCGACGTTCATATAACAGCCAGCATCAGCTATTCGCCTTCATTTAAGACAGGCGATTGCATCAATCAAACATTCAAACTCACATAACGCCGACACACAATTATTTTCCCACATGAAAATTGAGATCATTGAAACCTCCTCCTTCTCTGCGAGTCAACATTAGCGTGCAGTAGGCTTGGCAGAGAACATATTCCTCGCATCGAGATATCAGCAAAATCAGGCAGCCAGACAACGCATTTGTGGTCGAATGCCATTTGATGAGGCCGGGTCCCTACCCTGCGTCACGTCTGAAAAACACAGACATTTAGATGACCCGCATAGGCAGCATTTAAATTTTGACACGCTGCCAATGCAACACCCGAGTTTTGCTACCAATATCTCAGTCTGAGGAATATGTTTCTGCAAACCCTTTACTTTGCCAACACCAACTGGCCAGAGAAGATGAGAAGTTTCCAGTAATCTCAATTTTTTTTCATGCTACATTTTAGGAAACAAATAAATTTATGTGTCATGTTTATGTGGGATTTGAATATTTAGTAATTGAGTACAACTATATCCTCCAAAATGAAGAGCAGGAACAGCTGATACTGAATATTATATGATGTTGTCAGACAGTCAGTGTGAAATAAGGTGACCTTGTCCCTAAAACCACTCTAAGGATAACTAGATATTTTGAGCCTGGGCCTTTATTTCGTCTTTTGGGTGTAAAATGATTGATGTATGTAAAAATCTTTGGAATATGGTGTGGTCTGTTCATTTGTATAATAGGACCTCAATGTTTTTCCATCACTGAAAGTCATAATAATAACACAATAAAACAGAGGTGGGTATTTAGTTTATTTAAGTTTTTCTATTAATTTGACGTTTTGATTCTGTTTCGTGACTCAAAAGTATTGAGGTTCAATAACAGTCTCCAACAACGACAGGGATCACTCACCTTGTCTGGTTTTCTTGAGCTCCTGCTCTCTTGCGGCAATGTTTGATTTTTTGAGTAAAACACCTATTGGGATGCATGCAAGCATGTTATATTTCCTGTCACAACCATCCGTCCTACAGCTAAGCAGGTATGTCCAAGGTGTGTTTAGAGCTGCAAAGTAGAGTGCAAAAGGGTATTGCAGGTGATGGGGGTGTTCGGGGAGGGAGAATATGACCCCAGAAAATGCTCATAGAGCTGACCTGCACTGGAGCCGGCGTTTGATGGATCGGCTACAGGGCCAAATAAGCCCCTGGGGAGCCACGATCTTATCTCTTATTGTACACACACAGTCAACTTTTCCCTCGCTGACCCTGCCACCCCCCCACCCCCACTTTCTCCCCGATCACTCACACTCCTCTGCTCTACACGCATCAGAGGCAGAATAAATCTGTGTCTGACACCACAGGAAAAAAGAGAGGAGAGGAGGGGAGGCCTGAGGGAGTAAAGGAGAGAGAAGGTAGAGCTTGAAGAGAGATGGAGGGGGAGGGCGGGAGGAGGGGCAACAGAGGAGGAAACAAGGATATTGAGGAAAACCAATAGCTCACTGCGGTGTCATTACCTACATAAGCAGATGGGATGAGTGTGTGTGTGTGTATTTAAAAAAAATATCTGCGAGGCACATGAAGTGTTAAATGGAAACAGATGAAATTGGCTGAGTGGGGGAGGAAGGAAGGAAGAGGGGTGAGGATCAGTAGATGATGAGTCTGAGATGAAAGATGAGACTCTCAGGTGTCTCTGTAGCACGCTCACGGTTTGTTCTGTTCCTCTTACCAGTCCTTCTTCTCCATGACATACATGTACAGAGACAAACACACACACATATACATTCGCAGTGTTGCCACTGCCACCCTCATGTCTCCCCTCTCTGCTCCCAACCAGGGGACACACCAAACACACAAAGAGACATGAGGCAACATCCACCTCCAGGATAGCAAAGTTTCTCCCCCACCACTCATCATCCCCATATTCACAGGGGTAGCATCACAGGCTTGTGGGCTCTTTGTGTTCTCTTCTTCTGCTGCTGCGCTACGGGGAGAAAGTGACACTCTGAAGTCTTAATTGAGGTTTACCTGGTGTTTTTTCCTCAGTGTTATTGTGCGTTAAAGTGTGGTTAAACTTTATAATCAAGCCTACAGGGTTTACAGTGTGAAGCACTGAAAGCCGGGAGCGTGTGATGACATTACAAACACAGTTGTTTACCGGGCTGCTAGCAGCAGCAGCAGCAGCTAGCTTGCTACCTGCATCTACAGAACAACAACAACAAAACTCTGCCACATTAAATAACAGCCCTCTGAACAAACCCTATATCTTATAATTGAATTTTCTCTTTGCACTCTGTCCCCCCACCTCGCTCCTGTCTGTCAGTCTGTCTGGGAGGGACTGAGAGACTGATGACTCAGCTCCTCCAGGATCCCACCAGGAACGCCTTTTGACAGTTGCAGGAGCAGCAGGATACAGCGCAAAGATGTTGCTGTAATTGCACCTGATTGCGTCATGAAAAAGTAATAATTTGCTGTCAAGGACGTCAAGGTGTCAGCGTTCGGCAGGAGTTGATAAGGTATTGACTGCCTCCAGAGTGCTCACTCACTCACTCTCACTCATACTCCTTTATAAAGTTGACTCTCAGAGTAAGAGGGAGACAGCAGAGGTTGGGGAACAGGGGAGAGAAAGAGGGAAGTGAAAGAGAAGGGGGGGTAGATAAAAAGGACGAAAGGAGAGAAATGAGCAATGAAAAAATAGGCTAAAGACAGTCAATCTGCATGCTCTGAGCTCCGAGACATTAATTGCACTCTATTTGCCACTTCGGAAACCCTGTTCATTTATAATACATGCACAGATTGTGTTAAATTATACATAAGCGATCAACAGGCTAAAGCAGCGTGGCGTGCTCCCTGTAAGTTGAATAATACACAACTACCACCTGGCTCACTCTTCTATTCACTTTGATTGCTGTCACACGGGTCATGACTGGCCACTGACTGACACTCACAGGCGGCAGGTGGAAAAAAAAAAGAAGCTGTGGCTTCTTGTCGCAGGGTGGACCCTGCCAATCCCAGCGAACCTCTACCTTAGAGTGAACACAAAGCCTCATGGGAAGGGCCGACCTCCTCTGATGAAGGCGAACTGTCTGGTGAGCGTTTGTGTGCCTTTGTGTGGTGTTGAGTTGGGGTCGAGGCCCTGAAATCAAAGAGTGGAGAGTGGAACATATGACAAGGGCACAAATGAGTGCACATATGCAGGAATACCTTGTTATTTGTGTTATGTAAAAAGAGTATAGGGGTGACTTAATTCTGTTATATCACCTGAGTTTGGGTGCACATGCCAAACTTATACCAAAATACATAACAGGTTTACCTGAAGTTAGGGTCTTTTTCAAAGTTCACTCACCTCCCATTCCCTCTTCAGTCTATACTACAGTCCTACATGCCTCTCCATGCAGGATCAAACTCTTTGCTTTTTTTCCTCCTTTTTTGGCCTTTTCAGTCCACATTTCACAAGCTGTCGATTCTCATCCATGTTTGTTTTGGTACAAGTACACGCAATAGTTGTTCTTTTACCACCAGCAATCCAGTCGTTACTGATCAGTCATTCAGTGTTTATGCTTCTTCCTGTCAGTCTTTAAAAAAAAGTGCAAGTTGGTGGAAACAATCTTTATCTGTGGTTTGTCCAGTCTTTGTAGGTTTCAGCTCGTCCTCTAGCTTTATCCTGGCAATGTCAGCCTGTGGTTTTCAGCTTGAGGAAAAAAGAAAAGGGCAGAGACAGAAACTAAGGAGAAAGTGAACTACACTGGTAAAATCACTGATTCATTGAGCTGAACAGCCAGTCTGAGAGCTCCTCACCTTATGTGAAGACATTTGCAAGTGCATCCTAAATTGCCACCAATTCCCCACTAGAAGTAATAATATTTTTTCAAGAAAACACGCCTAGCACACAGCTTTGCCTCACAAAACTCAGATGCTTTTACCTTTGCTTGCAGCACAAGTCTTTTTTGTTTTTCTGTGTTGTTTTGGCTCACCCTGAAATAAAGTAGCAAGCTGTTTTTGAAATTCAAGTGAAATTGATTTAGGGGAATGATTTGATTTAAGGGTCACAGGGTCACCAGTTGCCTCCACTGCAGCACTTCGGCTGTTTGACTAGAGCCAGTGGTGCTGGACACACCACAAAAACTCATCAGTGATAACCAACAGGCCATTATCAGTCAGGCATGTCAGGGACACTTGAACAGCAGTGGTTAACAAGTTCTGGTATGCCGGGTATACTACAGGCATCAAACATGCAGCACATTTTTTTATAGGACAATCCCTCTCTAACCAGTATTCCACCCAGCTGATCTCTGACCTGCTGCTCCATCTTTGATCAGGGAACAGCGCTCTGAAGTGGGATGAAGCCCCAGGCTCGAGCTCTAATATCCAGCCTCTCTCCTCTTGATGTCATCCAGCCATTTCATCGTCATAGGGAGCTAAAAACAGATTGATGATGGCATGTTTGACAGTTGTAACATCCTACACAGTGTCCACATGTGTGAGAAGAAAAACACCTGCTTCATTCTTTGCCTCATGCCTCTTGAATGCGCCACCCCGGCTCAGTATAAGGGGAATGCCCTGTGCTTCAAAGCTGGGGTGACGTAAGCTAAAAGCCCCTACTGAGTGTAAAGCAAAAGCCACCAATACAGCAATTCACTGGTTATCTGTCCTCATTGTTGCTTAATGAACCGTCAATGGAGCAGCTTGGAGCAGCTTATAGACTTCTCATTGTTGCACAGGGGCTCCCAGGGTTGATGGATTCAGCATTAAGGGTCAGGATTTATGGAGCTAGAGGCACAATCCTTCGGATATTTCCCAGAGATCTAAAAGCTGGTTAATCAGCTCTCCCTTCATGATCTCCCTGTCTGTTCATCTTCCCATGGACGAGTTCTATCAGTCTTTTTTACCACCACCCTCCTTGCGCTTTCTGCGCCTTTCTTCTGCCATGTTTGTGTTTGGGATTTGCCCAAGTGGCCCCCAGATCAGTTGACCTGACCCCAGCTTGGCAGAGAATGGTTCGGGTCTTAGCCGCAGCCTCTCTTACATTTTAATCACAGCTCTCTGGGTTTTCTGCCGCTGCCACACACACACACGGAAACACACACTGAACTTTTATTTTTTTGTTTCCACAAGGTAAAATTATCAGCGCAGTAGATGTTATGATGGTTCTCTTTAACCTGTACTTTTAAACTGTGGTGAAGATAAACTCATCTTGTGCAGCGTCTCCTGTAATTAAGCCCGCTGTCTTTATTTCTCTTGGATCACCTTGCATTAAAATTTTCCCCCTGGATATCAAGTCCCCCCCCCCCCCCATCCCTCCCTCTTTCCAACTGCATCCCCCTTCCTGTGCAGTTTGTCAGCTGAAGTGATTGCCTCCCTCTCTCGCCCCCTCAGTGGCATTTAGCTATTCTCATTTGCATGTACATGCCCTCGCTGTGCGGCCCGTGGGCTGGCGAGATTGATCAACAATGCCACGGCGTGTTTTATTGCATGTCAGTCGGAAGGCTGGTAACCACACGCCATGGGCACACATGTGTGTGAGCACATGCAAGCGTGTATACCAGTGGGTAAACATGTTGTGTTGGTTTTTTGACGCACGCACGGCGGGTACATGCCTCACAAACAAAACACACACAGAGCTCGTACGTCACGATTCTGACACTTTACAAACATATGTGCATATGTGCACACTTGAGACCTGGTTAAAAGGTATAGAAAACACACATCGTCTCGGACTCTGCACCCCGTGGGAGTTTTTTTCGGCTGAACATGTATATTCTTGCTCGGTGAAGCCTGTGTTCACGGCGGTAGTTTAGTGTAGCCTAAGCCTTCATCTCCTCATATTACACACTGAGCTGACAGATATTAATATGCAAAATAGCAGGATGCTGAACAAAATGCTGATAATTAAGCGAAGATGTTCTGGGTAGAATCGCGCTTAAGAGTGTGCACGTGGGACCCAGCACATGGTAAGCCATATGCCTCTGTGCAGTTAGCACTATCCTTTGGGGTAGGGGGGTTGGGGCCTGTTTTCACACAGGCACTGTACAAATGGAGCCTGGGAGACTTGAACTGTATCCTTATCATACTTTTATAGAGTCATCAGAGGAGAATGATACTGTTCTCTGTCTGGTTTGTTGAGCAACAAGATGTTGCTTCCTGTAACACTAACACAGAGGTCAAAGGTCAGCGAGATCTCCTCAGTCCGGCGTCACTATACAAAAGTCGGACGTTGTGTTATATTTCACAAAGGCGTATCTCTCTTCCGTCAGGTTGGCTGCCTTACCCACCAGCTCCTCCTTCCCTCCGTTCCCTCCTTCTCCTCCCCCCGGCTGATCTCTCTCCCCGTCCCCAGAGGGGGTGAGGGAAGTAGGGAGGATTTTCGTGCTGCCGGGGGCGACAGGCTCTCTGTGCCATCCACTTACACAAACGGCAGGATCAGCGCTCCACACAAGAATAATTAGAAGATAATGGGTAGTAATGCGGCCCGATCTGTCCCGATTATCTCCTGGCACCGACTGGGACAGCGCCATCTGGTGCCAGATCTCGGGGCAGCGGCTGCTCTGCCACATGAAAAGAAGGTGGGCTTAGGCTTAATCTCACGCCCCATTCTGTTATTGACTGTCTGTATGGTGCTGTATTCAAAAAGTGAGTGTGTGTGAGAGTGCGAGTGCATGTGTGTCAGTCTCTGTCTGCCCCTCTGAGATGGTCGATATTATATCACAGAGAAAAAGTGAGATTGCATTTATATTACATGTATAGGTGACAGCCGGTGTTGCTGAGTGTCTTGGTGATCGACAGTAAAGCAGAGTGTTGTTGAGAGCCCGATGTGAGTTTCTGCAGAGCTGTTACATGGACAAGTGTCTGTCATGCTGGGCTCTCTCTCAGCTTAACTCCCACCCTGCGTCTTCTTAAACAGCCTCTCTCCCACAGCTCTGGGCCAATTCAATATGACAGTCCATTGTATGGCCAGTGTGGCCCGAGGTTTAGTGCGTTAAGGCTCTTTGTGCTTTGTATTTACAGACGCTTTACATTCCTGGAAGAATTCAAAAACCTCCCACTCACCCCACACCTTTGCGCAAACCAAACGGCCTAATTCTCGTAATGCTCCGGCTATTGTCTGTTTGATTGAACAGAGGCAGGCTGCTTTATCAAATTATCCCATCACGTATTTCACACACAGCCGGCAGCATTTAGGAGAGGCTGTGGTTTTACGCAGTGGTCATGGATTGACTCATGCCTGTATGAAGAGAGAAGAACCTACAAGTTGTTCTGCATCAGCATTTTCTGTAAAGTAGGCAGTTAGGCACTTTGTTGTTATTATTGTTTTATGACTTAGACTATGAAGTTTTGTTTCAGCCTGAAAATGACATCAGACTTTCTCTTCCATCATAAGGACCTGCCACTTTCACCCTTCTGTATCATTATCAATTTAATATCTTTGGGTTTTATACAGTTTGAAGAATGTGCTATTTTCTGACATTTTATTGACTAAACAAATGATTAACTTATCATAAAGATAATCAAGACAATCAGAAATTATTCCCCTCAATTTGACATTCCTTAGAAAATAACTCTGAGTGTGTGTTTCATATACTTATCTGTAGTACTACTAATGTTTTAATTTCATTATATACTCAATTTAATATAGCTGAATAATCCTATTTAGAATTAACCCATTTATTTACAAGTATGTGATTTATTTATGAATGTAAGCAACAACAATACACATATATAGAATATATACACACATGTTATGCATTTAAATGTAGTTATATATAATGCAATATTAAAGAAATATATTATTGAACAAAGTGAACAATACATATAACAAAATAATCTAGGTTCAGAGGTTCTATTTTTAGGTTTACTACCTTCAGCTGCATCATATGGTCTTTTTTTTTAGCAATATATATATATATATATATATATATATACCTATTCAAATATGTAACACATACATACATAGCTGTCATATATTAAATAATATTCATAATATTAATTGTTTTATTATTTTTTAGATTTTCAATTACCAGATATAGTTTGAAATATTTCTGATTGTCATTAAATTCTTGGAAAACTGAAAGTCAACACAAGGTCTGTTTAGTAGCATTTGTGGAGCTTTCAGTCCCATCATATCCCATCATCAGTCACATGGCATTTGTCCAGTTTTCTATGAATTATAAATGTTCAGATTTTAGTCTCCTCTCACCCATGTTGCCTTAAAAGTTGTTATTAAATTATAGGTGTTATTAAAATTGGAATATTATTTGAATATTAGGGACTTTCCTTGCTCCAAGTCAGTATCTGTGAGCAGCAGGTCACCCCCACTGCCCTGAAAACCTGCCAGTTATTTTAAACAATATGAAGAGTTTGGACTTCAGCAGATACTTTTCTGCAACATGACACCTTTCAGATTGTCCTGATTGAGCACAATCTCCTGTGGTTTTATGAATACAGTTTGGACTGTTCAGAGTTCACCCCCACCCTAACTCCGTCAACACCTACTGCCATCTCACAGTGCCACCCTCCCTCTTTTTATTCCACTTCTGTCCTTACCCTCAAACTGTCTCTCTAATTTGCTCTCCATACACAACCTTTGCTGTTTATTGAGATGCTAGCTCTCTTTATGAGCACCTAATCCCGGGGCAGGGGGGATAATTTATGAAGCATTTACATGAAGAAGCCCAGCTAATTGGAAGCATGTGTCTGGGTAAGCCTCGCCAATGCAGACACACTGCAGATGAGCAGGCCAGGATTCTCACTGCTTGTAATCTTACATCATAATCATTATTTTATCTCAAAATAAAAAAAATTACAAAAAAAAAGATTCTCCAAGACTCTGCACGCTGGCCAGGTCCTGGAGCCTGTGTGAGCCTAGTGGTGCCATATGTCAAAGAGGCCAAGCTATCAGTGTAGAGAGTCGGGAAAGCTGTCTTTTGTTTGCCTGCGCACGTACGGAGGCAGCATTCCTCTCAGGCTAACTGCCCCATCAGCAGAGAAATGAGCCATCGAAGAAGCACTCAGCACTGCCTCTCAAGGCTTGACCCCAAGTCTGCCATGTCCAGGGGGAGGTCAGAGGTCAGGTAGGCAGGTCTCTGCCAACCAGCCAAGAGGGCACTGACCGTTTTGATGTCAGATGACACCTCCATTCTGCATTTACCGCACCCCAGCATCCGTGGCCCTATTCTCTCCAAACCCAGCCTCCCCCAAAACACCCCCATCCTCATTTACATCAGGTCGTTTGTTATGACTTTATGATTATATATGGGGCTTTGTCTGGCTGTGCATGTACCTTCACCACTCCCAGCTGGTCCCCATTAATAACAGGGCCCCGGTGTAGACAGAGCAGGAGAGACGGAGGAGCTTGTTAGCGTCATAGCCGAGCGCAGGGGCTCAGCATGTGCGAGTGGAAGGGCCGACAGGACAGGAGGGAGATAACACAGTACACACAAACACACATACACACACATAGTCACCTGGAGTATCCTCTTACACTCCAACCACAAATTTGAAGTACATGACATGATGTCCGGCATTTGTCCTAGCAATTGGACAAAGCCATCATGGCGTATTTGTGTGGAACTACATGTGTAAATGTGTCAGTCTGCTAGAGTGTGTGTGTGTGTGTGTGTGTGTATATTTGTGGGCCACTGGGCATGTGTTGGGGTGAAAGCATAATGAGGCTGACTGGACGGAATGGGCCGCCATGCAGACAGGCTCCATTGTGGGTCCCAAACGGCAGCAGAAGCCCCTAAAATCTGCGTCCCTGATCTACGCTCCAGGAGTCGTTGGGAATAAAGGCGTGGAAATAGGATTTATTTAGCACGCCTCATCAAAAGGGAATTAGCAGGGTTTGGGGAGGGAAGACGGGGCTCTGTTTAGAGCTAGGATGAATGGCAGGATCATCTCTGTAATCCTGGGCCCCCCTCCTCTCCTCCTGCACCCAAGAAAATGATGAGAATCACCCACATTAGGTCTAAAGGTGCCTTCTGTAGCTTCATCCCAAACCTCAAACTAGAGATCCTGAAAAGAGAATCAGTTTGTAAGATCTCGGCAGGTGAGGTTAAAGCACAGCACCTGGATCCTTTCTTCCTCCCTCCCGCCCATCTCTATCTTTTAATTCTCCTCTCCCTTCAAAACATGGCCGCGGAGCTGTCAGACTCAATGATAGCGAGGCTGACGGCAGAGAGCTGGCGCGCCAACATGCAACAAACAACGAGCGAGCGTGTAAACTAAAGCAAACAAAGCCCCTCTCCGCTCCTCCAAAGGCAGGATCCCTCCCACCTGCCACACTGTGCCGCTGATGAAACATACAGTAACAGAGAACAGCCATTAAATGGGCGAGCAGTAAAACCGAGTTGTACAATGTTAAGGGGGGCTTGTTGTGGCACATCCCGCTCTCAGTCACACACACGAGTTTGTTCATTATCATCCCTGCTCATGTTTGTGTTTTCCGCGACTCTTCAGCTCCAGACATGGCGGCTGGGTGCATTGTGGGGGATTTGTTACCTGAGAAAAGGTGACAGGCTAAAGGGTGCTTGACGGGTAAATCTCTGTCAATGAGGCAATAAATTCAAGTTTTGCTCAGGTTCCAGACAAATCTCATCAACACTCGTCTCAGTATTTATATAATCAGATTTGGAGCAGGTATCAATAATTGACAGGGAGCTCAATTTCCAGGAGTTGGGCAAAATGAGGTGTAACTATCTATTTTTAAAATGTCACACAACAAAAACAGCATCTGGAGTATTTGTTCCTTGTGAGCTGTAAACGCTTTCTGGTCAATCTCTTAATTCTTCCTGTTAAAAAACTACCAAGCCACCAAGGCTTAAATGAGGCTAAAGTCCACACATTTAGACAAATGAAGTTTTAATTGTGGTAGAATATGCAACAGTATTAATCTACATTTTCTGCTCCCATGGGCTCATCTCGTTCCCGCTTTGCCTCTCCCTCCTCCTCCTCCTCTTCGTCTCAGGAGCAGGGCTGATATAATGGGCTTGGCTAGAATAAGCAATGGTGCGGTGCCCCGTATATATCTCAGTGCCTGGGTAATTCCAGCTCACTTTATGTGTCCTCGAGGCTGCGTCGGGCCCCGGCAGACCCATAGCTCCTTTATGTAACACCCAGGAGAATCTGCCCCCTGCACAGGTACAGGCCTTGGAGAAACAAACACCATCAGTAACCTGTCTGCTGTACGCATGAGGCTGCCGGGCCCACCTTCACCCCTCCTCCTGCTTCTCCTCTTCCTCCTCCTCCTCCAATCCATCCGTCCCCTCTTTTCTCTTCTCCCTCTCTTTCTGCACCCCGCAACCTAATCATCACCGGCCCCCATTCCCATGATTTATCGCTCCGCGCGCTGCTGAAAACCAATAGATCAGGCTTGCGGCGGGGGGCCTGGGAGGTAGAGAGGGACTGGGGATGGTGGCAGAGGGGCCGGATGGGAGGGGAGGGGAACCTGGAGAAAAACCCACCTATGATGAAGTGCTCTGTGACGCAGAGGAAAAGCAACAGCAACATCACAGCTCGCAGTCGGTGTCCTGAAGTCCCTCTGAGCGCATTCCTCTTTCTTCCTTTACTCCATCTCTGTGCAGCACCTCTCTCCAGTGTCCTCCTCTGTGTCTCTATTATTCTCATCTTTTTTCTTTATGAGGAGCCTCCTCCTTTGTTAAAGCCCTCACACTGTTGTTCCATTAGGGCTGAATTTCAACATTAGCACGGGGATAATTTCCTCAATTAGTTTGGATCAGCAGCCCGTGCTCGGTGATCGCTGACATGGAACAGGGACGTAGCCAGGATTTTTAGAAATACTGAAGTGATGATGAACCACCCACCACTCAAACATAAGGCTCAAAACACTGTTTATATTCTACATAGCAAGGCAGTAATAACCAAAATCATTAACCAGCTCTTGTTCTTAATTAATTAAACTAATCAAATTAAGTATATCAAGTTTAAACATACTGGAATCAGCCAAGAGTTTAATTGTACAAATGAACCCATAATAAAGTCACATAATAAATATCACAAACAAGACTTCCGTGTCCTCAACTGTAGCTGCAGCCGTGATAAGTGTGGAGATGTGGACAAATTCGTGGTTGCCAGCTGTCAGACGTAAAACCGCATCGTCAAGGTGAGGGACCGCTGACCCTGGCACAAGCTCAACAAGTATCTGCCAGAGAAAGAAGCCTGTAAAATCTGTCCATGTGTTTATCCTCTCCTAATCCCATCAACCACTTGTTATAGCTAGGTGTGTCATTTGATATGGAACATTCTTTGGATGCAGTGTTTTTGTTTGATCATTTGAAGTTATATTTTACAGCCTATACTTTATTTACTTTACTTTATTTGAAGTTAATAAATCAATTAACATATTTTCAATCTATTGTAATACATGAAAGTGATATTTTGATGGGAGGAACAAAATTAGGCTCCCAAAAGGTACTAGTTTTTGTTTGCACAGATTAAATGCCAGAAGGCGAAATTAATTGGCATCCATTAAGATGCTGCTGCCTGAAAATATGTTGACATGCTTATTGTCTTAAAAAAAAAAATGTATGTGTCTTTTTCCAGAAATCTAATTCAGTTTCAAAGCTCCCACAGCCCAAGGTCACAATTTTCAAATCTTTTCAACCGGCTGTCCAAATTTAAAGATATTGCATTTACGGCAATATACAACAGAAAAATGCAACACTCTCCTGTTTCTATCAAAATAGATGATTGATAGATAGATTGATCAACAATTTGTTTCAACACTAGTTTCACTTGAAAATGCCTTGAAAAGGAAGAATTAATCATATATTTTGTACAGTTTTCACAGTTTATTTTCATCCCAACTTTGAAATGTCATGAGTGTAATAAACTGTGTATGGTTTATTGCAGTGAAATGTGAGCTGCCACCAAACCTCTCAATCTAAAAGTCAACATTTGGGATAACAGAGTAAATCCTGGTCTTTGAAAACACTGAGAGACGTGCAGGTACGGCCAAATACTTGACCTACCAGCCACCTGGCCTCTGCGTTTTTACAGCGGACACATGGTGTTAGTCCTCAGAGAGTACACTTCATTACAAACATAGATTGGATTATGTCTTCCAAAACAGACTGACCGTGTCCAATCACTCTAGTGCAGCTTTGAATGAAGAATATTCACCTTATGTCTGGACTGGTGGGTCGAGAAGGTTGAAACACACGCACACACACTGACTGGCCCTCCTGGGGACTGGTACACGGGACTGACAGGGAGGGGGAACACAGTGGCATAAAAAGAAGCGAGGGGGGAGCGAGAAAGAAAGAGAAATGTCTTTTAAATGACATCCCCATTGTGAGCTGGAGCAGGACGATGGCACTTTGCAAAACTGCTAACAATGAGCACAGGAGAAATCCCTTATCCTACAGGGGCCCGGCAGCATGCTCGCCATTACCATAGTCATTTAAATACAGTAATCTCATTTTCTGCCTCAGCCGAGGGGGCATGCTAAATTTCCCAGTGTGAAGGGAAGAAGAGAGGGGTGTGCGTGGCGTCCAGGGCATGCAGGATTAGTGACTTCTCCCAATCTGTGTGTGTGTGTGTGTGTGTGTGAGAGAGAGAGAGGGAGAGTTTGTTGGGTGGTAGTGGCAGCACACTGCAAAAAACTCTATTTTATTTTGATCTTATATGACCAGTAACAAAGTTTATTGCTAACATCTGCAAATACACTTTCATCACTAGAAGAGAATTGTGATGGGTCAATAAACACTAGCTGACAGACAGTCAGACGGCCTATAAACAAACTTATAGATTAACTGAACCTACTGTATATGTGCAGCAAGTCTGGAAGAAAACAGTCAGTAAAACGATTTCTATCGTAAACATCCATCAGAGTTTTCCCAGTGAGGGATTATAAACGACATCTCAGATTATCTGGCTAAATTGTTGGTTTGATTTCAACCTATGTGTCATTTTTGTTACATCACTGTGTTCCCAGATCTCAGTAAAGTTCATGACTGAAACAACTTTACTATAACTGATAGAAAACAAGACCCAAGTTGTAACATGGTGGAATTATCCCTTAAGACAAGGAATAATACAGAAAAATACCCGTCATGAGTTCCTCAGCGCCATATTGATGTCTTTAAATGTCTTCTCTTGACCCACCCAGAGTCCAACACCCAAACATACTCAGTTTTCAAGCACATAAAACAGAGAAAAACAGCAAATCCTCACATTTGAGAAGCTTGAAGAACTTTGTTG
Source organism: Lates japonicus (assembly GCA_033238685.1). NCBI lineage: Eukaryota > Metazoa > Chordata > Actinopteri > Centropomidae > Lates > Lates japonicus. The sequence goes on along the minus strand of BRZM01002972.1, from coordinate 42,243 downwards.
TTGATTAAAGGGCCACTACAACAAATTCACCAACACACTTCCATAAATTTGTGGACTCATGAGAGACCAATGTAAAAATAGAATAGTCAAAATCAAAGAAGCAGAAGTCAGGATATTCTGACTTTTAGTTCCGAGTATGGGTTAAGCTCCAAAAACGCTTGCTCCTACAGTTCCCATAATGCAACCAATAGCATCTTTTCATTAGAATGAGGAGGCCTGAACCTTATAATTGAGGCTTTCTGTCACGCATCATAAACTTTAATCCTAAACCTACCTAACCACAAAGACGTCATCTGGGCTTATTTTGTCATCTCTCACAGAGGACAGTATACATTTATTTTCAGTCGCTGTGTATACTCAAAGTACGCTGAACAGTTGAAGTTCTGGTTTATTGTTCTGACAAAGACAGTGACACTTAAAATGTCTTGAAACAAGTTGAGGAGCAGCGTCAGATTTGTTCACGTGTAAGAAAACACAAATTATAGGACTTCATTGACAAGAGTGACTTGATGAGGGTGGACATTTTTTGCAGTGCAGGTGTCTGTATGCATGAGCAGGATTGTGTGTGTGTGTTGAGGAGGGTAGGTGGAGAGTGTGTGTGTGTGTTTGTGTGTGTGTGGGCGTTGGTCGGGGTTGCTGCAGCAGCTTTGGGGATATCATATCAGATTGAACAACAAAAGAGGAGCAAGGGAGAAAAAGCTGTTTCCACACAAGCTGTTTTCATTCTTCTCTGCTTCCGGTCCAGTGGAACAGTTGATGAAGTTTAAATGAAGCAGAATTAGGAGATCAAGCAGACACGGGAGCCAGTGTTGATGGTATCCGTGAGGCCCCCCAACCTCACCCTCCCCACACCCAGGAGAATCGAACCGGGGGCAGCTGACCTGGATGAAATCGAGAGAAAGAGAACCATGGAGGAAAGAGGGTAAAAAAAAAATGCGGGGGGAGAGGAGGAGGAGAAGGAGGGGGGGTGGGGGCTGAGAGAGATAAGGGGATGAAGTATCTCCTAAATGTGATAATCTCCAATCACCTCTAACATCACTTCTGTCAAGGCCCGGGTTAATGAGCTCACAGCCGATCAAGCGTTATGCACCGCCACCCCCACCACCCCCTGATTCTCCCTTTCTCTCCCTCGCAGTTGCTCTCATCATCATTGTTGTTCTTTTGATTTAATCCCTCTTACTTCAGCTGATTTGAGCAAGAGGGGAAAGAGGGATGGAGGGAAGGGAAAAGCCTATTACCCACGCTCCTCTGCTCTCAACTATCTAAATGCTAACGATGTGAGGGGGCGAGGGAGAGCGAGTAGGGTAGGAAAAATGATGATGGGAGGAAGACACCGAGGGGAAATGGAAAAAGAGAGCTCGAGTGTGTTGGCAGGAGAGGACAAGATGCAGCAGAGGGGGGCTAATCTGCTGTTGCTCGGGGTCTCCGGGAGCAGTTTGGTTATTTTGAAAGCAGGTTAGGTGAGGAGAATGCTCAGCGTCCTGTGTGCTGACCTTCCGTCCCCGGCGTCAAAGCACCTGATCTTGGTTCTTTACTTCCTCTTGAGCAGTTTTGACACACCAACACCAACATCTCCTGCCTTTTCTTTCTCATTTTTTTAAAACCTGCTTTCACTTTTTCTATTGATCAAAACGCGAGGGGAGTGCGCCTGCCTGCTGCAGTATACGATTTATAGAGTCATGACGATCTTGGCTGGTAGTTGGTTGGAAAAAGACTGGGTAAAAAGCTGTGGGTCACCTTGAACTGAGAGGCAATAACTGTTTCGACTGGTCTCCCTCGCGCGCACTGGTGACCGCAGGCATTTTCACATTGTTTCATTATGGAGTTTCGCCCGCTACCTCCTGAACAATTGCTTTCAGTTAGGCTTCTGACACAGCACCCAGAGGCCCCAAAACAACTTTGAGTAAATATTTGGCAATTGCTCAGAGCTGCTGAAATGATGATTATGTGAGTCAAGGTTTGGCACACCACAGATGTGGTATCTAAAGTACCACAACTCAAACCTACTGAGCTTAACACTGGCTGACTGTACCTCCAAAGACGACGCAATCCAGTTTCTTGCTTAATTTCGCCAGCTTTTGTGAACTTCTAAATTGGTTAACGGCAGTAGGTGGTACAGGGCACCTGTGTGTCATGTATTAATTGCCTTGAAGTTTGCAAAATGGCAGCCAGCGCACTTATACATGTATATGAGGTGGAGAGAATGTGCAATGTGCCACTCTTTTCATAGCTGTGGCAATCATTTTGATTTGAAAGAGCCTGCCTGGCACTCAGCATTTCAATTCATCAAATACACAAGAACAATGAGAATTTGCTCAAACACACACACACACACACCATTCGGCTTGTTCGCCTTTCCGTCTATAGAAGCACAAAGTTACTTATTCTGTGCATAACGATTTCCACCTCAGATTCTCCTCTTTCAAGAATCCCATTTGATTTGTGTAGGATACGGCCAATGGAAACAGTGGAGAGAGGCAAGGAACAATCAGTCTTTGTAATGTGATCCATGGATTGAGCGCTGGTGAGTACTGTCGCCAGTACAGCCATCCAAGCCTGCAGTAGCCAAACGACTCTGCAGAAAAGGAATCTATCCAGGCAGGCCTCTTTATCTCCTGCCCGACAGCAGCAGGGGTCACACACAGGTTCAGCCTGTATTTTCATAGGCTCGCTTTTATGTTTCTGCACGCCAGCTCAGGGGAGAACAGCTGTGTGGCGCCCGCATCCTCTGTAAGTTTAGAGGGAGAGAGAGAACCATTTCAGTAGGAGAAGTGGAGCAGGAACACAAACGAGCGTGCTGCCATGGAACAACAGGAGCTGCAGAATCAAGGCCTGCTCGTTATAATATATAATAATACATAATACACGGAAACAACACCTCTAGTTGTTACTGCAGTAATTTGAAAAACAGATTGACAGGATTTACAAGTTCTCAGCTGTATTCAAGCAGACCCCCAGGACTTAGGCCTTTCACTGTCAACTTTATAAAACTATGTTGAGGCTAGCTTATTCTACAGTTGTTGCAGACTTTTGCAGATAACTGGTATTATGTATAATAGAAATGATTTTATCCAGACTAAAACAGAAAAAGAAGAATATATAGTGTGTGATTTTATAATTGACCTCACTTGCTCTTTTCTTCTGCAGAGTTGATAAATCTCCTCAGGTTTCTTCTTCTTCATGACTGTCAGTCTGTTAGAACATAATACACTGCTTATATATGGAAGATCCATTGGAGGAAATACACAGTGGTGATAGAACAACAGCCTCTGAGACATTGTACTGTAGATTGGTTTATGTGGAATTTCATGTCAATACTTTTGTCAAGGAAAACAAATAAATGCAACAATATGTGCAATGTGTAGATAGGGTTAAACAATAAAATACAAGTGTTTATAGAATTTTTGTTGACACAATTTATTGGCAGGTTTTTTGAGCTTATTATATAAATATATATAAATATATCATATATATTATTTATAGATTAACAAAAAAAAACGTTGTTGTATTTTCTGCCTTTGTACAGAGATCTGTTAATGAATAAATAAGACCCATTTAGCTCTACAAATGGATATTTATATAGAATATAAAATGGGTCCCATTCCTCACGCTCACAAAAAGTTCGCTGTTTTTTACTGATATTTTCTAATTTGAGCAATCAATTAAAGGCAGGCAAAATTTAATAATAACTGTCTGAACCTATGTCTGAGTACTTGACCATCAATTTAGAATATCATGATAAAAGACAGAAAGGCAGCCATTTTAATGCATGTCAGCCTTTATCTCTGTGGGTAGAGGTGAACAAAATAATGTGCTCAGTGATTTAGACCCTTGGCAAACACATTTTTAACATTTGACCTCTTTAAGCCCTGGTCAAACCCAGATGAGGAATCCTCTGAGTAACCTCACAGAGACTACTCCCCCACGCAGACTGAGCTGCTCTGTTGGAGCAGAAGGTGAAATCTTTTGTTTAGAGGATACATATACTGCCACCTATGTTAGAAGTTGTGAGGCAGGAGAAGCTGTTGAGGTTCACCAAGCTTGTCCATCTCTACCTTTCTCCTTAACTTCAATTGTTGTCTGATGTTAAACAATATATTTATTTAACATCAGAGAGGATATATAATTCAGGAAAATATCCCATACATTATGTGATTATGGTGGGCTAAAATCATACTATGCATGGTGAAATTAATTGGCCTATGTTTAAAATACACACAATTATAAGACAGGAAAGTGACAAAGCCTCTTTCATTTTATGAGAGGAGTCATATATGCAGTATAATGTTAATTCATATATTTATGATCAAGAATTCCTAATTATGTATTATGTCAGGCGTATATAAATATAAATAAATCACAGGCACACATTTATTTATATTAAATATACATTGTTGAGTATCTCATAATCTCATAATTATCTGGCGAAATACCGGGTCTGTTTTGTGTGTTTCTTCTGCATGAGAGATGAAGAATAAGTAGTTGAGAAAAGGGGATTTGTGTTAATTTTGTAGTTCAGCCTATTGGTTGAAATAGGTTCATGTGAAATGAGACACACACACTATTCCATGACCAAACCATGACTGATAGAGTCAGGCGGCATTTGAATCTGGCTGAATGTTTGTTTGGTTTTTTTCAGTCAAAACAAAACATCCTCTGCTCATCAATCAGTAAATGTCCGGTCACCTTCAGCAGGCTTCCAACGTCTGCCAAATGAAACCTGATGGTTTCAGTGGATGAGTGCACAGATGCCAAATGTCTCCTGTGAGTACCCCATATTGATCCTCTGTACTTTGACAACCAGAGCCACTACCATTCCCAATCTTTCAAATTCAAATTAGTGTACTTATTATCAGACTGTCATAAGAGTGAATTAATGGTTCATGGTGAAGATGAATCATATATTGACAGCTGTTTAGTTATCAATCTACAAAACAGCATCAACTGCAGATCCTGATGTATCTGATAAGTACTTTTTTACGTTATCAGTAATATCTGATATTAATAGACCACAGCAGGTAGTTGTCCCAGAAATATTATCTCCTGTACTGCGTACATAAAACAAACACACATCAGTATGCCCTGCTGGCTGGCCCATTTCGATGTCTATAGAGCAGCAGTTCAGTTTTTGACCTCAGACTCTTAATATAAAACTATACAACTGATTTTATTTATGAAACATTTGTCTGGCTCCAGAGAAGGCTTTTTTTCAGACTGAGTCATTAGATTGTCAGAACATGCACTGTTGTGTGTGCGATAGTGACACTCATATGCAGGCTACTCACTGGAACCACCCTAACACCCCTGGTAGTGGCCACTTATCCAATCACCACTAAATATTCCCCATATTCTACAGTACATCCAACATTTTTACAGAAAATAGAACTCCTCTGACTCTGAGCTCACGCTATAGACTCCCAGGCATCGCGCCAGCTGGGCGCCACTAAGGTTCATTGTTTTGACTCAGCACCACAAAATTGATTTTATACGCTTCAGTTCTGTTTGATCAAATCAGTGCTTCACCCTCTGTAGAAGCCACCAAATCCTGAAAACAGCAGCAAAAAATGACTGATTCATGAGAGTGTTTTAAAAGTATTACATACTAAACCTACAATTTGTACTGTACATAACATGAGTTAATTTATCTTCACATGGGCCACTTGTGACCTCTGCATGACCAGTTTAGTTATATATACAGAGTTAGCTTCTCAGAGCCTCAGTGTACATTTTCAAAGATCCGAGTGCACAGACTATTTGGCTCCTAATTATCTCTTTTATTCACCTAATCCTATCATCACACAAGGTTGAACCCATTATTACCTCCAAGAAGGAGGAGGATGAGAAATGGACAGACAGAGAGTATGAAGAGAGATAGTTAGGATGGGGAGCGAGTAACGTGTGAGGGCAAAGTACCCTGTAGGTAGTTTAGCAAAAGGGTGGATAATAGGGAGCAAGGTGACCCGCGATACAGCCTATCAAGTGAGAGTGAAAAATGGGGGGATTGGAAATGATAAATCATATGCTGTAACTTCATCCTCCCAGTTCACCAGAGACCAGAGGCACTTGTTTTAGAAGCAGGCAGGCCAAACTGCAGGTGACCTAGGAAAGAGTGGGTAGAGGGGTGGCATTTTTTTCACTTGAGTGGTCTTTGTTGTACCTTAACTGGGCCACACTGGCCAGTCCTGCACGCCTGGTCCCAGCTTGTCAGGTCAATGCCAGACTGAATCCAGAGGTCCTCGCAACTTCTCTCACCCACTGTGAGGATTAGATGGATGAGCCAGACCACTCCAAATATGTATAGCCACCATCCCTGCTTTCCCAGACAATTGCTACCTTACTGGAATTGCCTGATTTTCTCTGCAAACCGCCACCTGATCCTCAACCCAACAGGTCTCTCACTGACACATGGTTGAGCTAAGAGATTATAGGGACTTACAAATGTACTTGAAGGAAAAGGCACTGAAACAATTCTCCTACCAGTACCTATATGTATGGTCTAAATCTACTCATCTCCAATATTGTATTTCATAATTTTGATTTATAAAATTGAATTTGCGGGTTTTCCAAAATCATTTGTGCTTTGTGATGTTTATGCAATTATTTAAATTACAGTACAGTTTACTTTTCTTCTTGTAAATAGAAAGTCCATAAAATCAGCACCAGTCTTGACAACGATTTATTTAATTTAGGGCAACAGAAAGGAGGAGAATGGGTTTAGCTGCTCACCTGCCTTTACACCCAATACTGCCAAATTAACCCTACAGGATGATTAAATCTGCACTACATGGAGAGAATGTGTTAACCTAAGAAAAACAATGCTAAGTTCTAATTGAGGATTTACTTGATTACATCATCAAGAAAATATATAGCTCTCTCATCCATAGGGCTATTGTATCTCAGCAGATAAAATGGCGTGACTGGTTGTTGTAGGAACAGAATTTGCCATGTGGACTCTCAGCAGACTGACACAGCCTCCAGACAGCTACAGACTACTGTGGCCTGGCACAGCTGTATTTTCATCCAGACTTTTAACTGTGATTTGTTTATCTGTGATTGATTACTTTAAAATAAAAATGAATAACTCAAAAAGCATATTAAAGTTTTTAAATTGCAAATATATATTTGTAAGAGTCTATTTTTATGATCAAGGGAAATAGTTTAAAATGGACAGTGTTATTACATCTGTGACATTTCCTCTACCTCTCAAGAAACAAACCTGTCATTGTTGCCAAGGAGTAAAGGTCACAAAGTTCTTTAAGACCATTTGTTAATGCTTCCAGATATACACCAAATGCATTGTTTATTTGTTTCATGAAATGTCCAGGACATGTCTCAGAAAAAGCCGTAATCCCTCCTTAGGTGTTTGGTCTTAGATTAGCCACTTCAATGTTCAAAGCTCTTTGGCCCTCACAATACAAGTCAAGTGTTGGAACCAAAAAGCTGTTGTATAGGAGCAGGCATGGCTGCCATAGTTACAGTAATTGTCATGTAGCCATTAGCCTACAATAACATGAAGTTAGTATAGAAAGGTTATTAACGGAGGCTATTGTCAGCTGTTAACTAATCCCATGGTAGTACAGTAAATAGCCAGCTGAGATTAGCAAGTGCTGAATGACTAGCTGCCAGCTGCCACAGAGAGAAGAATCCTCTCATTCCTACCCGCTGCACCGTGGTATCTCCGGGAGGCCTTTTGTGGACCTCTGAGGCCTCTTGAGTAGCTGCAGGTGTACATAATATATTTTCAAGCTGATCTGCAGCTTTACAGGTCATAGTTTTGTACTTGTCCCATTTGAAATCCACATTGCTTTTATATGCAGCTTTGTTTTGCTGTGGGAATTGCAGTGCTGGCTTTATCAAGGTAATACATGATGAGTGAGAGATAAGTACGGGAAAGTATAAGATTTGCCCTGTGGTTTGACTTGTAGGCAGGAACAAAATCTAATCTTAGCTGAATGTCCACTTACGTTTTCTAAAGTCAACCATCACGAGCAGATGGAGTTTATTCTAAGGTCACAGAGCTGACTGGTCTGACCTTTAAAATGTAATGGTTAAGGTACCATTTGTAAGGATCTACCACTAACTGAAATGAGGTCAGCAGTCTAAACAGCTTGAATCGCGCCCAGTGTCTAAGAGAGAGTAATGCCGAAAATGTCATAAAACCAGCTGCCCATCTCTTCATTAGCCAGCAAGGAAACTTTTTTAAAATATCAAGAATTATAACAGACTTTGTGTTTGTTACAGTAACTCGAGCCCAGTGGCCAGATCATGAATATCTCCCAAGAGAGTTTTTAATTAGTGAGGGATTATTTGTTGCTTTAAATAAGGATTCATGGACAGTTCAAAAATGTGCATATGCCTGTGCAGAATTCTGGGGTTATAACTATATGCCCAATGTAGGTGAGGAGGTTGGTTTACTACATTTGGAAAAACAACTCAACTCCTCACTGTAGCAGAAAAGAAAGAAAAGAGGGAAAAACAGACCTTTAAACGATCTGTTTTCCATTATCCGTGATTTTAAAAAAAGGGCAGAGCCACACCCACTTCAATAACATGCCTGGAATCACTTCTGAAGCAGTGTCATAGCAAGGCCTACGAGGCAACACTAGGTGAAACCGAGCAAGGGTGGCAGTAGTTGTGGTAGTAACGGCAGAATCAGAAACACACTGGGCCACGGTTTCTCCATTTACACAGAGCTATCCGCAGATATTTTGGTAGGTGCCAGCTATGCATTCCGACAACGAAGAACTTGCAAAAGAACGAAGACGAGAGCGTCAGGAAGGTAAGATTTGCTCACTCTTCCAATTGGGCGGCTGCTGTAGAGGGATTTAATAGTTAGTCCTTTGGACGTTAGTAGAGCAAATGTGTGAAACACCACACAAATGCCAAGTTATTTGACTTTTTTCCATGAATAATGGTTCATGTCTTATGTTATAGAGTTATATTTCCACCTGATGTGTGGGAAAAAATGCTCGCATTAGCAGTAAATATTAGGGTCATAACATGCCAGCCTGCTTTCAGTCAGTTAGCATGTCCCACTCACAGGCCATTATTAGCAATGGATCGATAACGTGTAAGTACCCTGAAAGCAGGCAAATTTGTTGCTAATTAATTCTGCAGCCAAGAAGGTTAGCAATATGTTTACGGCGAATCATGAAAAGAAGACGCGGTTTGTGTGTGAGGGTGGAAACTTACCTTATGTTGACATCCTGAGATAACGGGTTTGAGATGATTGTATGTGTTTAGTTACGTTTTAATAGTCGAATAACGTGGATTTACCTTTGGTTGTGTATGCCTCACGGTAAATATATTGATTATTTCAGTGATGCAGCTGCTACCTTATAACATATAATAATATGATACAGACATTAATCTAGCATGGTTAAAGACATCGCTAAGGATCAACCTAAACATTAGTTAGTATTCATTCCATGTATCTATCAGTTACTGACCTTTCAGTGAATGCCTTCAACTTGTAAGCTATGTTTTGACATCCTCTAACTGTGTCTGCACACACCATGTCAAACCACAGGCAGGATGGACTGCCAGCGTAAACAAATGCCTGATATTAGGTGTG
>BRZM01002972.1:0-28353 GCA_033238685.1 Lates japonicus | reverse complement strand
CACGTTATATTGTTAATTATTAGCCCCATCATTATAACACATGATTTCAGCATCACGAAATGCGTTTTTTAGTTGCATTTTGGGGAAATGCACAGATCGTATTAGGCAGCAAACATCAGTTAAAACCGATACAGGAAATAATATGAGACTCCAAAAACACAGACTGATGCGTACAGAAAACAGACTAGAGGATTACATTACCACATTGCTTGGGAGTCAGGTTTACCAGCTGCATAATACAAATGTTACCTGAACCGCAGGCAGTGCGCAGTCAGAGTTAAACTAACAAACTAATCCTGAGATAATCCTGTGTTTCCATTTACACCACAGCTGTTAGTTGTTGTTGTTGTTGTTGTTGTTGTGAGCTCAATTATTTATTTATCCATTAAACTTTTACCCTCGGTTTATACTGAGATACTGTAAATGGTTAAATATTTATTTCTGATGCAGATCCAGTCAGAGGGTTTGTAAATGCAGGTACCTGTTTACCAACATGGATTCCTTTGCTGCTGCATTGAGTGCTCCAATCACTGTTCAGTGGTCAGACAATTGTTGACAGCATGAACATATTCACAGTTTCATTTACAGACACATTCAAGGAGCTTGCAGCACAGAGCATAGCCTCGTACCTTTCATTTTTGTTTTCACAGTAGGAGGCTTTGTCTGGTTTGATTTAGTACAAGAACAAAGCTCCTTTCTACAACACCGTCACTGTACTCAGCACAGAGACCAGTCTGTTTTAGATGCTGATCACAAACATCCTTTATAAAATGAAACAATAAGACACACAGTCTTGCTAAAATAGTAACTGTCGTTATGAAATGACTGCAGTAATCACGTACCATCTGTGCTCTAAATGTACATGTAGCCTGGTTGAGCGCCATCTGCTGGACAGTTTAGAACAGTACAAGATAATTAGTTTTTAAATAAGAGTAAATGTTGAACACTTGTCTCTGTTCTTTCAGTCCACTCTGGATGATGCAACAGATGACTGGGGCATCAAGGTGGAGCGGGTGGAGATCAAAGACGTTAAGCTGCCCCTTCAGCTCCAGAGAGCCATGGCAGCTGAGGCTGAGGCCAGCCGTGAGGCCAGAGCTAAGGTACGCTGATCAGTTAGCAAGCCTCCACTTCCATGGACAGATCTAACTCTTGGTATAGAAGTTTCTTCCACCCAAAGCCCTCAGTCCTGTTAAATTCACCTCTCTTTCTACCTGTTTCCCTCTCAAGGTGATAGCAGCAGAGGGAGAGATGAATGCATCACGGGCACTGAAGGAGGCCTCCCTGGTGATTGCCGAATCTCCTTCAGCTCTGCAGCTGCGCTACCTCCAGACCCTCAACACCATCGCCGCCGAGAAGAACTCCACCATCATCTTCCCACTGCCGCTGGAGATGATGCAGGGCTTCATCAAACACTGAGGATGATCGCTCACATGCACACACTCTCACAACACACATCATTTACACACACACATTTAGGCAATGTTTCCATCAAGTATGTCTCTTATTATCACTTTTTTCACCTGTGAAAGAGGAAGTAACTCCACCCCACGAGGTAGCAGCTGTCTGGATTAATAATCTAAACACTAATTCTTTGATGATTTAATTCCAAATATCCAATTCTTTGCAAAAATATTCTTATAGATCCACCAGAAAGCTTTAACAGATGAGCAGAAGTTCAAAATGAAATATAGCTTGTGTCATGTTTGCTTTGCTCTGATTTGAATGATTTTATGTGCACTGATCTGTCAGAGAGCTCTCTGTCACCAGCTGCTGATTCAGTGCGCTCAGCTAGCTGAGCGGCTGCTGATGAGGGTCAGCCAGAGTCAGCACCAGTGGTGCCAAACACAGCAAAATCTACACCAGTTAGATTTGTGTCTTCCAAGAAATGACCAAAGCAGGTGCTTTGCCACACAGTGCTTTGATTTGTTTTGTTTTGACACTTACCTTAAAAGTCGTAGTGTAGCTTTTATCCTGCAGTTTTATTTTTGTACGTTACAAATGAAGAAATAAAGGTTCCCTGACTGTCAAAATAGACACAGGAACCCCAGACCTTATCAACATCCATTTTACGAAAACTTTAAAGGAAAGTGCCAGCTGGATGTGCAGCTCTACACCTGCACACATAACCGCATGCACACATGAATCTGTATTTATGTAACTGATGTCTCCTGAGGATGTGGCACCCCTGCGACCACTGCCAGTATCACAGTGCCATTATAATTTTATACCTAAAAATGTATTCATCATATCCATGGCTTTATTTCCAAGCCCCAAAATTTAAATGAATGTATTTTAAATATTAGCTGTGCCGTAGCATGTTGGCATTGAATTTTAAACATGTAACAGGGTGATCAGTATAAGCTATACTGTACTTAATTTGTTGCTCTCTCATTTTACAACGTTAAGTGTTGTAACTACAGTAATTATTGTGCATGACCAGACTGAACTGTTTAAATATTAAGAGGTGCAAGATGCTAGTAGTTAATCACATACTAACCAGCACCACAGAGGTATGCAGAGGATTTAAAATGGCTCCCTCAGAGAGAAGAGACTGTCCAGTGACATACTAATAATAGTAAGGGAACACACACAATCACATACACATAGACACACATTCACATTCATGTACATACACATTCCTCTCTGTGTAGCACCTTTTCTCCTGTCGTCACCACTGCAGATTACAAGCTAAAACAGCTCAAACAGGCTGGATGTTACTGCTACATGTTTACAGTTCATTTTCCATTCATACACACTATGTCATAGTCAGGGTGGTGGACAAAATGGTAGGAACACTTCAAATCAGCATATAGACCTGGCGTCCCCTCACACAATCATTAAGTGAACCTTATCAGCCACACAGGTAGCTGTGTGTACTGAAACGTAAGTGCGTTCCTGTCATTTTGTCCACCCCCCACCCCCCGTCTGACTTCATTCGTCTGCTCAGGAGGAGCAGGGATTGAAATTTATTGCAAATCTTTCAGCCAAAAGCCTTAACTTACTGCCATCAGTTGAGTTCATTTTACAGTCTATGCACTCCCAAATGAAAACAACTTAGGATTTTATGTACCTATGTTTTTAACCTGCAGTATTTTATCATATATATTCTTTCTGGTTGTATCGTATTCGTTCTATTTGTGTCCTCACGCATATATAAAGGGACAAGAAGTGTTATTTGGTCAGTGTGTTACGGTATATATGGTCACCTCTGACTTAGTAGTGTTACTATATATGTATACATATATGCATGCATATATATATGTCATATATCAACACTATAAGTCAGTTTCCCATACTAACAATTGCCCAACCTTTACTCTGTCCTTTATGACGAAAGGAGGACTCTTTGTCGACCACAACCGGAAAAAGTGTATGTAATGACCAAATACTGCGGAGCAAAAACATGGTATAAAATATCGCGAAGTTGTTTTCGTTGAAGTGCATGAACTTCTGAAATGTTTGATGAGATGGGCTGACTGGTGCAATAAATTCGTCTGCTCTCTGAGGCTGAAGTCGACGAGAAGTGAAGAATGACGAGACGACCTGTACGGTACCTGTGTGTGACAAATTCGCCGACGTGATGCGGTTGCTGTCAACGGGCTGATGTTCATTTGTCACCACTGACTATGTTTGTAATTCTGTGAGCTCGGAAAATGAGCAGCAAACGCTCGCCAGCAGCGTCAACCTGTTCAACTGTTTCGCCCATAATCGATCGTGAAAAATAACACAGAAGAAATGTTGTAATATACATGATATTGAGGTATTCAATGATCTGTGTGTGATGACAATGACAGTATGTCGCTGGACAGTCTCAACTCTGAAACCGCTAATCCTCTGCCTGTGATGCAGACGTATGCGATTAACAGCATCTTGCGCACCTGTATGTTAAACGGACCGATCGTCGCCTGACCAATGCCTTGATTACAACACTAACGTGCCAAATGAGCAGAAATGAAAACCACGGTATAACTGCTGCTGATCTCTGTTGCAATTCAATAACCAACATCTTACGGCACGGCAACATGTTTAAAATACATTCATTTAGAACACGGGCTTATCAAAGCCGTGGTTCAAATGAACTCCGACCACAGGTATCGTAATATTTAATGATGCGGCGATGATGCGAAATGTACATCCTCGAAGATCGAGGGCATAAACTCTGGTCGTATGTGCGTCGCGATATGTGTGCGAGTCTCAAACTGCACATCCGGCAACACCCTACACAAAGTTTTCGTAAAATGGTGTTGACCAGGTCGCAAATTCTGTGTCTGTTTGTTTGATCGAGAACAACTTCTTCATTTGTAATACAAAATAAACTTGCGGGATAAAAGCACGCGACTTTGGTGATGTCGAGGCTGAAAACAAATCGAGCGCGTGGTGACGAAACGCCTGCTGGGCTAACGGAGAGAGACACAATCCTGGCACGGTGTGGGCCACAGCGTGTTTGGCGCCACTGATGCTGACCTGGCGACCCTCATCGGCGAAAACGCTCATTATTGACGCGCTGAATCGGCGGCTGACGAAGATACGAATCGACGCACGCCGTCATTCAGGCTCGAGCAAGCTGGGCGCAGCGGGCACAGCCTGTTCGTTTGAACTTCTGCTCGTCTGTTAAACTTTCTGTGGTCTGGAAATGGCTGGTGGTGGGTGGGCTCGAGGCCGAACGTTTGAGCCAATTAATCGGACGACGCACCACCCTGGGCAATTATCGCTGCGGGTGAAACGATGAGACATGTGATTGCTAAATATTGATGATGACGGGCAGCCAGTGTGTGCGTAATGACGATCGTCGGTGTTTGATCGAGCCCTGCATCGTCTCCGGCGACGTGGAAGACTGATGGTGGAGTTAACTGCTCGACGACGATGATGGTGGCGCAGCTGCTGCAGGCTGAGGAGGGTGATCACGAGGAGGCCTCCTTCGGTGCCGTGGACTGCGTTCATCTCCCTCTGCTGCCTCTGAGGCTGAGCAGAAAGAGGTAATTCTTTCGGGACTGAGGGTGGAAAAACCTGTGCCAGGATGGATCTGTTCCGTGGTGGGCTTTGCTGCTTCGTCGGCGTGCGCGCTCGGCACTGCGGCTGGCTCGGCCTCGGCTGCCGTGACAAGGCCAGCGTCGATCTCACCGCTCCCGCGCGATGCCCGGTCGTTGCATCGTCGGGGTGAACTGAAATTTCATTTACTCTTGTTAAGGCAATTATCTTGTGCTGTTCTAAACGTCGGCAGACTCAGTTTAACCAGACGAGCTAATTCTTTAATAAAGTGATGTCTGTTGTTTGCTGAGGCAGGTAAACCTCTGATGTTGGACTTCCTGTCTGTCTCACCTGACGGCGCCGCCTCTGACTTCTCCTCCTCACGAGCCTCGTTTCCGATCCAAACAAACACCTGCAAGAGGAAACAGGAAGTCAGAGATGATGGTGCCACAGGGGCTGGACCTGTAACCATGGTGACAACAGGAGAGACTCACCTGGTCCCAGGTGTCCAAGATCATGACATCATCAGGGGCGAGGTCATCCTGCGTCAGCTCACCTGGAACCTCCTCCATCTGAACACAGAGACCAAGCTGTAAAGGTCTGTATCACACTGGTCCAAACCCAGAACCTGAGGGAAACCACCAGGACCAGACTCCAACACCCCAGAGACGACCACAACAACCTGTTCAGTTCTGAGTCAAAATCCTGAACAGTCTGAAAACCACCTGCAGCTTCCTCCAAACCTCCGAACAAACACTGCTCAGAAATGTCTCGAGAAACACGACAAAGAGCCCAAGGTGTTGACCTGGTCTCCAAACTGGATGGTCTGGAACAAGTCAGATCCATGGAGGATCCACAGGATCCACAGGACAACTCCTGGCCCATGACAGTACAAGGGACCTTCACACAGGTGCTGGATTAGATTGGGGTTGACCACAAAACAACTATCTAGCACACCAGCAACCAACCACCGGGACCAAACAGCTAGTGAATTGGTTTAAGTTACCACTGTAACTACCAACATCTACCAGTAAATCTCTTAACAGCCACCTTAAATTACTTATAACTACCGAGTTAACTCCCAACAACCTCCCAGGGTTTGGGACACCTGAGTAACTGCTGTAAGAATGTTAGCAGCCACTTAGCAGGTCATTAGCAAGGAAGTGGTCTTTGCAAATTAGCACACATCAACTGTAAACTGTTGAGACTGTTGTGAATTGGCGCTATATAAATAAAAGAAGACAAAAAAAATAATTAGTTAGTTAGTGATTGTTAACCAGTGGTTTATTAACAACTAATTGTCACAGAGACACAGAAGCAGTCATGTGACCAGATCATGTGACCAGCCTGACGAACCAGGAAATTCCCAGTCTTGTTGGAGCAGGCGAACAGACGAGGAGGATGAGCCTCCATCTGGTTCTTCAGCCGGGGAGAGCAACAGTAGTCCTCCTGCCCCCCCAACGCATCCCAGAATGCATCTGTACACAAACACACAGTCAGGTTTGGATGGAGTCAAAGTTAAACAACATGGAGACTCCCCCATCACTCTCCCCTCACCTTCCTCCTCCCCCTCCTCCAGCGGTGTGGGGGTCACCTCCAGGATCCCAGCCAGATGTTCAGCTCCCTTCACTTCAGCTGAGCTGCTGCTCCTCCCCTTCCACATCCAGGATCCAGAGGGGGAGACCAGGACGAAGACATCACTGGAGTTCAGACTGGAGGAGGATGGATCCACCTGAGGAGGACAGAGGAGGGCTCAGACTGGTCTAACTGGTCTGAGGCTGGAATCAGAGTCCACATCCTGCAGTCTGATCCTGACTAACTTGGTCTCTGGTTCTTGTTTTCTCTCTCACCTCCACAGCTCTGGTGTCTTTCGCTGGATTGGCTCGAACCTGGAACAGACGGGTATCTGCCACCTGTGATTGGCTGCCTTCTCTGGAAGTCCCGCCCTTGTACACCACCATTGGCTGGCCCCCAAACAGGCTCATGAGGTGGGCGGGCTCTTTTCCCTGAATCACTCGCACCTGTGGACAGGTAACAGCATGATGCCTTTGGTGTCAGACAGTTAAAGTCTGAATGTGTTCACAGATCTGGGTCCAGTACCTGCACGGCGCTGCCTCTCAGTTCATCATCCATCTGAACAGCCAAGATGGCCGATGCTCCAACCTCGTCCTGGCTAGACTCCGCCCCCTGCCTGCAGAGACAGAGATAAAATATGAAAAAGTTCAGTTTCTCATAACAGGAAGTCAACACCACACATTTCAAACCTGGAACACTAAACCATGAAGGTGAACTGATTCAGACGTATCTCAGACTAACTGTTGTTAGCAACAGTTGATAACAACGCTCTACAAACAGCGTAGCAACATGTCCACAGATAAAACCTGAACAGTTCTATGTGTCTGACTGACTTCATGTGAAACTAATAAGACTGAACTGCTATAAACAGGAACATTAGCAGAGTGTTCACTGCTGTTGATTCTTGGATTCTGATGTCGGGGTTGGTGGGGTTGCTCTGACTTCAGGAGGCGTTCAGGTTCAAACTTCTGACTAGGAACTCAGAAATTCAGACTTCAGAGAAGAACTTGAACGCATCATTAGAGTCTGAGCCTGAGGGTGGCGCTAGAGGAGACACCAAAACACACTGAGTCCAGAATCGTAGATAACCATAACTGAACCCAGAACAGTTACACCTGGTCCAAACCCTCTCACCTCAGGATCCACTTTAAAAAGTTAAACTGAACCTGAGCTCAGCAGCTGAACAGGACGTCAGGTCTCACCACATGTAGATGATGTGACCCTGTCTGTCACTGTGTCGGTACTGATACTGGATGATGTAACTGTCTCCGCCATAGAACTGACCGAAGACCGACGGGTCCAACAGAACCTTCTCTGATCCCTCAATACGCCAGATCTGCAGACAGACAGGCAGAGAGAGAGACAGGTCAGACAGACAGGTAGAGAGACAAACAGGTGGACTCCCCCTCCTCACCTGTTTCTCTCCATCTCCTCGGTCCACCATCCCGTGCTGAGCTGCCATGGCCTCTGATTGGTGGAGCTGTGTCACATCAAATGGCACCTGTCCAGTCAGAGTTAAGTTAGGTTTGGTCTGGTTCAGAACAGTTTGGTCCTGAACTCGATGCTAATTGGTTTATTGATTTACCTTCTTGATCTTTGCAATCTGATTGGTCACGTAGGCCGTTCCCATGCCAACGGTGTCGTCAGGGTCCCTCCAGTCCTTAAAGTACTGTTTGAAGAGTGGAGTCTCCCCATGTTCAGGAAAGACCTGGACCTGAGGGGGACCACAGAGTCAGGGGGGCAGGTGTGTTCACCTGTGTGTGTGTGTGTGTGTGTGTGTGTGTGTGTGTGTGTTACCTGTGTGTGTGTTGGGTAGTTCATCTTGTGTATGAACTGCTCTGCGCTCTTCAGAACAGCGTGACGCTCTTCAGAGTTAGCATCCTTACCTGCAGGAACAAACACACACAGATAAAATGTACACACACTCCACACACACAGGTAAACAAACACACACACAGTGAGTCAGTCCTTCCCAGATGAACACGTGTCCGCTGGTCTCGCCGTCATGATGAAAACATCTGGGCTGGACTGCAAAGATCCTGAGAACGGGTTCTGCCGCTACCACGTAACCCCATATGTCCCCACCCGCGGACACCTGAGGAGACAGACAAGTAGACAGGTGAGGACTTGCTGCTCTTCATTAATGTCGCTCAGGAGAAACAGCTTTCCTCACCTTGTAGAGCTTCTCACCACCTGTTGGAGGTATCCATCTTGGTACACTACAGAATCAGGAAGCTCCGGCCTCTCCCGAGACCTGAGCACAGAGGTCAGAGGTCAGAGGGTCGGTAGATCTCAATCCACAGAAGAAGAAGTTCTGTCTTCTTCTGTGGTTAGTTTCATAGTTGTTTTTACACCTGATGAGAACCCTGAACCCACTTGAGACCAACTCCACATGTGGACCTGGGTCTGATCCCTGTGAACAAACCAACTGAACTGTTTTAAAGATACAGTGTTGTTGTTCAGGTCATGTGACGGCCGTGGTCATCACCCAGCATCCCGTCTGTCTCCTCATCACAGATCGTGCGCTTGGTCTGGCCTAATAATCGCCTGTCAATGATGGCCCCTTAGACACCTATCAGCCAATCAACTTCAAATCAGCCTTATTGTCACTGAATAATGATGATGTCATAAGGTGATGCCCACTCACTGTGGCCTTCTAGCTTCTAAAGTGGCTACAGGGAACCAGACCACTGGATGATTTCTCAGAGCGAGAGAGAGACGGGTCCAGAGCTGTCACCTGCTTCCACCTCTGCCTGTTGCCGTTCCTGCCTGCCCCACCTCTGCCTGTCGCCGTCCTGCCTGTCCCCCACCTGCCTGCTCCCCTTCTCCTCTCTGTCCCACCTCTGCCTGTTGCCGTTCTGCCTGTCCCACCTCTGCCTGTTGCCGTTCTGCCTGTCCCACCTCTGCCTGTTCCCCTCCTGCCTGTCCCCCCTCTGCCTGTCTCACCCCTCCGCCCCTCTCTCCCTGTTCCCCATCTGCCTGTCCCACATCTGCCTGCTCCCCATCTGCCTGTCCCACATCCGATGCCTGCTCCCCATCTGCCTGTCCCACCTCTGCCTGCTCCCCTCTGCCTGTCTCCGGCCTGTTGTCTCACCTCTCTCTGCCTGTCTGCCTACCCGCCCCCGGCCTGTCTCCTGCCTGTCTCACCTCTGCCTGTCCACCTCCCAGGTCCAGGATGAAACTGCCTGGTTGAAACCTCCCAGTGATTAGAACCTCCGCGTTCTGACAACGCTGCCGACCTTTGGGACCAGCAGCAGCCTCTGCACGCCCACACTGCTGGTCACCACGTGTTTGAACCCTGAGGCCACGCCCTTCTTATACATGACAGGAAGCGTTATCAGTGGTTGGTGGCACCCCTGCACATTGCTGGTACAGGTGGTAACAGGCATCTATGTACTAGCCCGATTTGAAGTACCCGTGAAGGCACACCATGGCCCCTGGACCCCCGGCTGCACTGGACCGGCGCCTGCAGGAAGCCGCCCATCTGACTGTAAGATGGCTGCCGCCCGCTTCTCATCCTGGAGTAGAACACCTGAACCTGGAAGGAATTTAATTCTAATCACCCAATCTCACAGAGCAGAACCACAGTCGCCAGCCATCAACTTAAGTGAGGCCTATCGAAAGTACCGGAAACTATGGACAGAGGTAGTACTATGTTGCTGAGAGTGATGTCCAAGTTGTGGCTCAGTAAGCAAAGTTCCCAGGAATGTGACTGAAGACGTTCAGAGCCCACCTCAACAAGCTCCTGTTCATCAGGTAGATTCAGTTGCACCATCCACCTCATCATCCAGCCGGGGCTGTCTGCTAAGGGACGAGGGATGGTCATCCCAGCTGTGACTGGGCAAGAGACGGTTCACCCCTCGTAGACTTTCACCAGTCCATCACAGGACCAATACATAAACAAACCTAGAACCTTTCTTGCTGTGAGGCTTATTAACAGCACCACTGCACCACCGTGTCAGCTCTTTAGTTAATTAATTTATACTCTTTATCTCTATCATCTAATTTATATCTAAAAGTCTTCTTTGTCTTTATGCAGATGGATGCTGTTATTTATAAGGCAGTACTACAGGTAGCAGCATTAGCACAGGTACCAGTACCTCAGCCACAGCAGTGCATACCACTGTGTGTCCTCTGCCAGTCCCGTGCCAGGAGAACGCTCCCACTGTAGAACCCCTCCATACAGACCTCAGGTACAGGAACCAATCCCATGTTCTCCACTTTCACACCTGAAGCCCGGCCCTGACCTGCGTGGTTCAAACCTGGGTCGCATAACTCGATGTCACCTTAGGGGCAGGAGCCATAGGAAACCACATGTCACCCAGAAGTGGGAGCCTGCAATAAAAACATGATGTCATCCGTAATGGAGCCAAATGATGTCACCCCAGGGGCGGGCCACATTTAAAACGTGATGTCACCTAGGGGCGGAGCCACAGAAAACATCATGATGTCACCTGGGGCCATACTAAAAACATGATGTCGGGCTTCTGTAGGGGCGGAGACATAAAAAACATAGTGTCATGAATGACTATGAACCCTGATGGGAAGAATTTTAAATTTAATTATTTCTTTAGTCTAAACTATGACTCTTGTATAAATTAAAACTTAAAAATAGTTGTATGAAATGTTCTTAGTTCTTTTGTGTTATTGTCAGAGCTTCAGAGACAAAGTGAGGACTCATCTTCTCCACCAAAACATCTTTGCTGCAGCTCAGAGAAGCAGGAAAGGACCTGCCTTCCTGACAGCTGACACCTGGAGGCTGTTTTGAATTCCATTTAAACAGTTTTAAAGCACAAAGACAATTAGAAAACACTCAAAAACCCCACAGACAGTAAACATTTCACTGGATACTTGAGGTTCAGGTTTATAAAAGACCAAATATTATTACAAACTGAGTCTGAACAGAAACTGAGACAGAGTCCTGGGAGAACAGAGTCTAGACTCAGACCTGGACCTGGACCTGTTTCAGGCCATGAATCTGAGTCTGACCAGGACCCAAAGCTTAGAAAGCCCAACCAGGACCGATTTAAACCATTTTGAAGTGAATTAAAGAGGAAACTCACCAAGGTTTGTTGGACGCCAGTTCGAGCTGTTGCAGACAAACCAAATCTGAGTGCCCACTCTGAGACACTGTGGGAGGAACTGCAGGTACCTACCTGTCCAACCTCCCTCACCCTCACCCTCCTCCCTCTCCCTCTCTGCAGAGCAACCGCACTCAACTCATCCACAACCAGTATTCAAGATGCTGAAAGCACAGACACGCTTAACAAAGCTCCTTCATCAGTCAACAACATTAAACTTTAATATTCAGCTTCAGGAAACTTCCTAAGATGTTTTGCATTTTAGGTTTGTTGTATTTATTTTAAATTGCTGTAAGGAAACAGTTGATGAATACGTCTGTAGCTTCAGTCAGTGTGAACATGTTAAACATGTTAAACTGTTCAGATGTAAAACAGCAGAAGAGAAATGAGATGATGAGACTGCTGCTGGAAACAGTCTGCTGTTTCTCTTTTTCAACAGTCCTTATTAACGTAACAACATTATTTATATTCCACTGTGTAGAAAACCAAAACCATTTACTTTATAAACCTTTTCATGTCACACCCATCATCATCACCAACACGTTACATCACGTTACAGGGTTGCATAGAGTATTTTCAGTTTAGATTTTTTAAAAAATATTCATTAACGAAGTTTCTTATTCTGGAAATATTTCATCAAGATCCTGGCCTCCTTGTTTCTTATTTTTGAAAGTCCATTCCGGGTGTGTACTAACTCGGTGTCGTAGCTGACGGGAAGTCAGCTGCCATTAACTTGTCAACATGTCGCAGTAAACCGGTAACTAACCGGGTGTAAATCCAGGTTAACGGGCGGTTTGCGTCTGTGGGTTTTTGGCGGAGAATGGAGACGTTTAGTGTTAACTAGCATGTTGCCGCACGCGCTGGAGACGGTGATAGCTTCAGTTAGCTCTCTGTTAGCTTCAGTTAGCTCTGTTATCTTCTTAGTTAGCCTCTGCCTCAGAGTAAAAACAGAGTAGGAGGAGTGGGACTGTCTGACTCTTCCGTCTCTGTGAGGACCGAGGGGACAAACACACAGTTTAACATCAAAACTAAAACTAAATTCTAGCCAAACAACAGGTAACAAGAGACACAGGTTGGCCTGCTGTCTGTCTGTTCACCTGTCTCACCTGACCTGTCTCACCTGTCAGAGGGGAGCCCACAGTGGACCTGTTGGATTCCTTCGTGGATCATTGGAAATCAATAACCAATCACATCGAGACCACAGGTGAACCTCCACCTCAGACTGTAATTCACTCTGTGTTTGATCATCCAATCAGACTGACCAGTGTTTGTGTGTGTGAGATGATAGTCGTCCTGTCAGACAGACAGAATCCTGATGCCTCAGACAGATGTTGGACATCCTGGGTGTATGAGGAGGTTTCAGCAGGTAACATAATACACACCAACACATCTGAACACATATTGATAAACTAATGTACTGATGTATTACTATTGATGGAGGGGTGGAGGAGATCAAGCGTGTTCTGGCGTCTGCTGCAGTGCAAACTGTTAGACTCTGTGCACTCTTGGGAAAAGCTCAGGTAACACGTCACACGCTTGAGTCACCTTTATTCTCCACAACGCTCACAACATGCTGAACAGGTAAAATCTTCTCCCTCCTCCTCCCTCCCTCGCCAGTATCCACTGGGATGTCTCAGCAGGTCCTGCCTTCTTCTCTGGGTTCTTGTCTCTGATGCAGAGATACCTGTGCTGCACCTGGTGAACGCCTACAGACCTGTGCAGGTAAACACTGACACACCAGGTGAGAGATGAAGATAAAACCCGCACTTGATCATTCCACACCCACCAGAACTGAAACATGATCTATGGAGGCTCAGAGTTCAGCTGATGATGTCACCAGACATCACCTCTGTCTGCCCCTCAGAAACCGATTCTCCGTCTCTGTGCACTTCCTGGTTCCCAAACTGAAGGGGAGTGAAGTCGGTTCCTATTGGTCATCTGCTCCAGAGTCAAACAGGATCCGGACACGCCAGACATCGCCTTAGAGGTAACCAGCAGCTGACCAGCTGTTAACTGTAGCTTAATTAACAACTGCTGATCCAAACTAATCACTAACTAAACTCCTTACTAACCAGTCTCACAGTCTTAACCTCTCTACCTGCTCTTCACCAGTAGCAGCTGTTAACTAACACTGGTCACCTGCTGATTGGTTAGTCACATTAACCCAGTTAATGATCAATCAGGTAACCAGACCTGCTGCAGGTCATGTGATCTCACCTGTTTCAGGTCGCCAGATTCTGGACCAACCAGTGCTGTGACTCCAGCCTCTGGCCAATCAAGTAGCTCAGCACACAAGCCCCAGTCACAGGACGGAGACGCCCACCATCCTCCAGCCAATCAGATTCATCCAGCTCCAGTCTCGCCCAATCAGGAATCGCCTGCCTGCAGCCCCTGGCCCTCCAATCAGAGAGCAGTCTGCTGTCAGCCCCCATGTAGCTCACCAAGAGTCAGGTCAGTGGTTGAGAGTGATTCGATCAGCTGATCAGATGTATTGTTGATGACAGTATTGATAGTTACCTTTGGTCTCCACAGAGGGCTCGGTGAGTCTGAAGGCCTACGAGAGTCTCCTGCTGATCTCTGGATCAGTCTGGATCCTCAGGAGACTCTGATCCACCACACCAGCTGGGGGCTGCTGGCTGGGAGGCTGCTGGGCTCTACTCCCTGCTGCCTGCGGAGAGTCTGGATCCTGGACTGGTTCCAGGGCTATTTCCACCACCTGGAGGTAACACACATACACCCAGTACACTGTGTACTACAGTAGTGTCAATGATGTGTGTACCCAGTGAGTACTGTAGTATTCCTCTCCCGTCAGTTCTCAGTTCTCTGCCGGCTCTGATCTCAGGTCAAGTCTCTGCCTCTGATCATGTGCTTGACCAACTTCTTCTCCTGGTTTGACCCCTGGATCACCTGGTGAGGCTCCACAGGTAAACACATCTCACACTGATCCTCACTGACGAGACTACCTGAATAACAACACCAGCTCCCCTCTCTGCTGCTCAGATATTGATACCTGTCTTTGCTTACCTGTGCTGATGTGTGCAGGTGTGTCTACAGTGAGATGGCTCAGTGTGTTGCGTCAGGTGGCTGTCGAGCGTTCAGCCTCAGCTGCTGCTGCGTAAGTTTACACTGTCTCGGGAGAGAAACTCTGGTTCATTCAGTTGTGAACAGGTTTGATACAGGTGTGTTGGAAGGTGTGATACAGGTGTGAACAGATATGACACCAGGTGTGAATAGGTGTGATACAGGTGTGTTGTCCTGTTGATCCACAAGTGCAGGCAGATGGTCCTGGTCTCCACCTACCGGTCCTGTGTGCGGCCGTTGGACTGGTCAGTCCTCATCTTTTGTGGATCAGCTGGTTCACTTCCTGGCGAGACAGGAGTCTCTGTCACCTGCTGCTTTCTGGCGCTGCGACCACATCTCAGACCAGGTGAGTCCCAGGTGAGTGATCAGACTGAGCCTCCCATGTGCTCACCTGGTTCGAGGAAAGGTATCGGGGAGTAAATATGATCAACAGCCAGGAACACCCAGATTGATCCACAGGTGTTTTGAGACCGTATGACCCCTCCCTCCTCTGCCTGTGACCTCTCCCTGTGTGTCCTCCAGATCAGTATGCATCTCTGTCCCTGGTGGAGGAGTGCAGAAGCCTCACGAGACATTCTGGATGTGCTGGTGCTGAGTTTCCCTGCAGAGTCGTAGTTACCTGTCTCCACCTGCTGCAGGTGTAGACTGACAGACACACAGAAGGTCAATGAGGACGGAAGTAGGTCCACCTGAAGCTGGCGTTAAAACACATTGTATATGTAGTGTTTACAGTAGCTGGGTCTGAGGTAAAGTGCCTGTGTTTCCAGCGGTAAGTCTGGAGGGCCGTTCTTCCTCTGACAGTCTGTTTCCTGACACTCCTTCCTCCTCCTCTTCCTCCTCTCTCCTGCTCTGCTCCCTCCTCCTCCCTCTGGCCTAGGATCAGCTCTGATGTTGTTAACAGGTAATTTTCCTCACACCTGCACTGGTTTCACCTGAACACGAACAGCAGCCAAGGTTTTGGGTAGCTATGGCTCCAAGAGGTAGAAGGTTGGTGGTTGGAATTCCCTGGCTCCTCCAGTGTCCTTGGGCAAGATACAGGCTCTGATGTGTGTCATCAGTGTGAGTGTGTTAAGCTTTGTATATTTCAGAGCAAGTGCTGTGTTAATGTGACCTGTGAGTGAGTGCAGTTCAGTTACTGATCCTATTAACTCACAACAGTGACCTCCTCCTGCCTCTCCTCCTCCCTTCCTCCCTCTCCTCCTCCCCCCTCCTCCCTTCCCCTCTCCTCCTCCTCCTCCTCTCTCTCCTC
Organism: Lates japonicus; assembly: GCA_033238685.1. Lineage (NCBI taxonomy): Eukaryota > Metazoa > Chordata > Actinopteri > Centropomidae > Lates > Lates japonicus. The sequence goes on along the minus strand of BRZM01002972.1, from coordinate 12,399 downwards.
TCCTCCTCTCTCCTTCTCCTCCTCCTCCTCCTCTCCTCCTCCTCTCCTCCTCCTCCTCCTCTCCTCCCTTCCGCCCTCTCCTCCTCCTCCTCCTCCCTTCCTCCCTCTCCTCCTCCTCCTCTCCTCCCTTCCTGCCTCTCGTCCTCCTCCTCCTCCTCTCCTCTCCTCTCCTCTCCTTCTCCTCCTCCTCCTCCTCCTCCTCCTCCTCCTCTCCTCCCTTCCGCCCTCTCCTCCTCCTGTCAGAGGATCTGATCTGAGGAGTTAAACAGGAAGTGCTTTGTTTACTTTAACTGTGATTGGCTGAGACACCACAAGCCAATCACATGCTTTCACTTTAACATCTCACTTAGGATTAATGAGACCCTGTGTGTGTGTGTGTGTGTGTGTGTGTGTGTGTGTGTGTGTGTGTGTGTAGTTTCCTGTGTTTAGTTCCTGTTCAGGTGCGGTCAGCTCAAGCTGCTGCAGGAGGAGGATACGAGTCGTCGTTCAGCTCACACTGGTCAGCACACACACTCCACACACATAGACCCTGTCATTTGTGTTCTATGTTTGTAAGGGACACAGGGTCTAACGCCTCCTTCTCCTCCAGGTGGCTGGTGTCAGTCTCTCTCTCTGTCCTGGGATTGGCCGGTCAGTCTCCCTCCTCCCTCCTCATCCTCAGGTGAGGAGGGTTCTTTAGTCCTTGTTCAAAGGTTCTGGCATTTGACCGACTAGGACGCATCTGGAGCAGGTATACACACCTGTCTGACCTCAAACACACCTGTCCTGTCTGATGACTACGTTGTGATAACTCGTAATTACTTGTTGTAATAACTTGTTGTAATGACTCATATTAGCTATAATGACCTGTGTGATGACTTATAATGACTCGTAATGCTAAATGCGATGGCTAAATGCGATGACTAAATGTGATGACTCATAATGACTCATTATGACTCAGTGTGATGACTCGCGTGATGACTCGCGTGATGACTCATAATGACTCGTGTGATGACTCCTGTAATGACTCGTAATGATGATGACTCATAATAACTCATTATGACTGGGGTGTAATGACTCGTGATGACTTATAATGACTAAGTGATGACTTGTGTGATGACTCATAATGACTCATTATAATGACTTGGTGAAGACTCGTAATGACTTGTGTGATGACTCCATAGCTGACACATTGTAATAACTTGTGATGACCGTTATAATGATCATAAAGACTAGAACTGTGATGACTTGTGTAATGACTCATAATGACTCGTAGTAACATGATGACTCATGTGATGGCTCGTAATCAGAATCAGAATAGACTTTGCCAAGTAAATTTTTCAAAGGAATTTGTATCTTGTTATATTGGGCCATGAGACAATTACTAATAAAAAGGCAAAAACTATATTTACAAGGAACACTTAAGTAAAGGCATAAATACCATAATTGCAATTCAAAATGTAAAGTGTAGAGTGCAAATGTTAGAAGGTGGCAGTACGTCCGGGAGATGTCGTTAATGCTGCGCATAGATGTCCCGTTAATGTAATGTGTGAGTAGGGGTGGGGGATTATAGTCTGTGGCCGGTCTGTGTGTGTGTGTTTGGGGGAGGGCCCTCTTATTGAGGCCAGGTGCAGGCAGGAAGGAAACTGTTCTTGTGGCGTGAGGTCTTGGTTTTGATGGACCATGACCTCCTGCCCAGGTAGTGTCTTGAAAGATTGAACCAGGATGGGAGGATCATCCATGATCTTTCCTGCTACCTCAGGGTCCTGGAATTGTACAGGGTCCTGGAGGAGGAGCAGGAACACAGCCGATCACCTTCTCCAGCGGGCCGGATGACCTGTAGTCTGCCTCGTAATGTCACCGCTGGTGCTTGGCAGTGGCACAGGTAGTGATGGAGGTGAGGATGGACTCAATGATGTGGGTGTATATGAACAACCATGGGTTGAACTTCTTCAGCTACTGCGGGTACATCCTCTGTTGGGCCTTCTTGATCAGGGGCTGAAGTCAAATGGCTCACTTGAGGTCCTGGGTGATGATGGTCCCCGAGCCAGAAGGACTCACAGTTCTGACTGGGGAGTCACACAGGATCGATGGGGAGGGTGGTATGTTCTTCCTGGTGACAACTATCTCCACTGTCTTCACGTTCAGGCTCCAGGTTATTTCCTGCCCATGTGGCTGATCAATCTCCCTCCTATGAGCGGAACAAGCATCCCCCAGAGATGGGCCCAATGAGGAATAGTGTCGTCTGCAAACAGGAGTTTGACAGACTGGTGACGGAGGTGCAGCTGTTGGGGTACAGGAGGAGAAGAGTAGAGGAGGGCTGTGCCCAGGGAACCAGTGCTGATGGTCCAGTCAGAGATGTATTTCCCAGCACCATGCCTCCTGTCTGACCAGTCTAGTCCTGCAGGGTGAGGTCAGGCAGCTCAGCTGGGAGGAAGCATCTGTAGCAGTGGAATCATGGTGTTAAAGGCGGGCTGAGTCACAAGGCAGGATCCTGGCGTAGGTTCCTGGGAGTCCAGGTGCTGGGATGAAGTGGAGGCCATCGACTGCATCGTCTACAGACCTGTGGCTCTGTAGGCAGACACAGAGGTCCAGGGTACAGTCCAGTGATGGATTTGGGGTGGGACAGCACAAAGAGGCGCTCAAATTACTTCATTACCACAGAGGTCAGGTGACGGGTCTGTATTAATTAAGTCCTGCTTTGATCCTTGGTTTTGGGAACAGGGATGGTGCCAGGCCCATGAGCAGGCTGCTGTCTCAGTGGTGTTGGGTGCTTGGTGAACACTGGAGACTGGTGGGCACAGTGCTTCAGGGTGGATGGAGAGACAGAGTCTGGCCCGCCTGCCTTGCGGGGTTTCTGTTGGCGTCTCAGGACAGAGTCGTCGTGATAGTGGTAGTGGGGGCTCTAAAGTGTGCAGCTGGAGGCTGACCCCAACTGTGCTGGGGAGGAGTAGAGGCTGGTGTGGTGGGGCTGGATGGTGTCACGAGTTATTCAACTTTGTCTTTCAAAGCAGTAAGACTCTAACTGGGTTGTTGGTCCGGGCGTGGGCGTTACGTGGAGTGGGGGCTTTGAACGCAGTTAGTGATCTGCCTGGGCCCTCTCCAGACAGAAGCAGTCTGCCTGCTGAGAGCTGGTGTTATGGTTCTCAGAGTACAGAGTTTAGCTTCTTTCACTGCCTTGCTGAACTGTACTTTGTCTCCTCAACTGTCTCTGTCCCCACTCTGAGCGCCTCCACTCCTTCAGCCTCAGCTGTCTGGGTTTGGCTGTAGACCAGGGTTTATCATTGTTGTAACTCACTGGGTGCATGTTGGTATACAGCAGTCTCTAGAGCCCCAGGTATGTAAGTCAAAACCTCATATGTCAGACTGTTGGTGGCAGTCCTGAACACATCCCAATCTGTACCCAGATTGACTCGTAATGGCTTATTGTGACTCGGTGTGATGACTCATGGCTCGTTGCTGGCCAGCTAAGTGCGATGACTCCTGGCTCGTTGTAATGACTTCGGTCTGATGACTCACCGTGACTGAATTGTAAGTGACAAACAATGACTCATAATGACTCGTTGTAATGACTTGGTCACATTGAGCTCAAAAGCAGTGACTCGTGATGACTTGTACAACGTTCTGACACATAATGACCGTGATGACGTAGCAATATTGACTCGACGCCTTTCGTGATGACGTTGTAATGACTTATAATGACTCGTGTGATGACTTGGTGATGACTCATACTGACTCGTAATAACATGATATTTCCGTAATGACTCAGTGTGGGAGCTCTGTGTAATGACTTTGCATAATGCATAATGACTCATTATAATGAACATGATGATGACTACGCAGTGACTTGTGATATTGACTCCATGACAATATAATAATTAAATGATGACCGTTGTAATGACTTTCGTGATGACTCGGTGTGATATTTCGATGTGCTTTCAACCGTCACAGAGTTGAACCTGCAATGACCAACCCGTTCTCTCGAACTCTCAGCGCCCATGCCACTGCTGCGAATACCTGCTCAGCCCCGTGCATACACCCTGTCTCCTCACTGCTCCAGGTGTATTCTCCGTCCTCATCAGGTCACAGAGAAGAACAGACAGAGACAGAGAGAGGAACAACTGTTTATGAGCGGTATCAGTCTATCTCTCTTTTTTAATGTAAAACTGTGATGTTGATCCAGTGTATATAACTCTTGCCTGTCTGTCTCACTGTCTGTCTCTCAGGTGATGCGTTGAGTTGATGCAGAAGATCCGTAGTTTCCAACCTGACGTTGAGACTGCGAACCACAGGAGACACCCTGCTGGGATTTGAACACACTGGGTAAATACATGTCTGTCTACCTGTCTGCATCCTGTCTGGGGTTTGCCTGGTTTTACCTGTGGATGTAATCTCAGGCTGGAACACCTGGCCACTGCTGAGGAGGTCATGGGTCCTCGGGGAGTTCTGTAAGGGGCTCGCTGCCATCGCCTTTGTCGACTGCCCTGGACCAGACAGCTCACACCGTTTTTGTGTTGAGTCACCTGGACCACCTGGGGGCTGAGACCGCCTAATAACTAGTGCTGGTGCCTGGGCCTTCAGCTGAGAGTGGGACAGGTACAGGTGTGTGTATCTGAGTGGCCTCCTCAACACTAGAAACATGAGCAGCACAGAGCAAACATGGGAGGATGACTCATGGGCATCTTTTACCACCAACCCGGCAGTGAGACAAGTTCAGAGGTTTCACCTGCAGGACTCAGGAACAGACCACAGTACTCAGATTGAACCATCCAGCTACATCTGGATTTCTACTGCAGCTTCATTATATCATCAGTTCAACTGCTTGACATCCATACATTATCACTGTGACTCAGGTGTTTTATTCTACTTTACAGTTCTCTGTGACTCCAGAGAGGTCTGAATCTGGTCACAAAATTCACAGGGGGTGGCTGGGACTGCGAAGTTCTGATACTGAGACCATGCATTCTGGGGGGTGGGTTCTGGACGACTTGTCACTGATGAGAAAATAATTTTATTACGTTTCTACTGTGCTTTTCACTAAAACACAAAAGATTAGTAGATATTTAATTGTTCAACAATTTCATCCCAAGATAGTGAATGGATGAACAGGTGAATGGATGAACAGATGAATAGATGATGAGCGGATGAATGGATGAGCGGATGAGCAGTGGAACCAAGATGAATGGATGAATAGATGGAACAAATTGAATGGATGAACAGATGAATAGATGAACAGGTTGAACGGATGAACAGGTGAATGGATGAACAGATGAATAGATGAACAGATGAACAGGTGAACCGGATGAACGGATGAGCAGATGAACAGATGAATGGATGAATAGAATAGGTGAATGGATGAACAGGTGAATGGATGAACAGATGAATAGATGAACGGATGAATAGATGAACAGGTGAATGGATGAACAGATGAATAGATGAACAGATGAACAGATGAACAGGTGAACGGATGAACAGGTGAATGGATGAACAGGTGAATAGATGAACAGATGAACAGGTGAATGGATGAACAGATGAATAGATGAACGGATGAGCGGATGATCAGATGAACAGATGAATAGATGAACAGATGAACGGATGAATAGATGAACAGGTGAATGGATGAACAGATGAACAGATGAACGGATGAACAGGTGAACGGATGAACAGGTGAATGGATGAACAGATGAATAGATGAACAGATGAACAGGTGAACGGATGAACGGATGAGCAGATGAACAGATGAATGGATGAATAGAATATTGGTGAATGGATGAACAGGTGAATGGATGAATAGATGAACAGATGAACGGATGAATAGATGAACAGGTGAATGGATGAACAGATGAACAGGTGAATGGATGAACAGGTGAACGGATGAACAGGTGAATGGATGAATAGATGAACAGATGAACAGGTGAATGGATGAATAGATGAACAGATGAACAGATGAATAGATGAACAGAGGAACAGGTGAACAGATGAACAGGTGAACGGATGAACAGGTGAATGGATGAACAGGTGAATAGATGAACAGATGAACAGGTGAACGGATGAACAGGTGAATGGTGGTGATGGATGAATAGATGAACAGATTGACGTTGATGATGAATAGATGAACAGATGAACAGATGAATAGATGAACAGAGGAACAGGTGAACAGATGAACAGGTGAACGGATGAACAGGTGAACGGATGAACAGGTGAATAGATGAACAGATGAACAGGTGAACGGATGAACAGGTGAATGGATGAACAGATGAATAGATGAACGGATGAGCGGATGATCAGATGAACAGATGAATAGATGAACAGATGAACGGATGAATAGATGAACAGGTGAATGGATGAACAGATGAACAGGTGAACGGATGAACAGGTGAACGGATGAACAGGTGAATGGATGAACAGATGAATAGATGAACAGATGAACAGGTGAACGGATGAACAGGTGAACGGATGAACAGATGAATAGATGAACGGATGAGCGGATGAACAGATGAATAGATGAACGGATGAATAGATGAACAGGTGAATGGATGAACAGGTGAACGGATGAACAGGTGAATGGAATAGATGAACGGGTGAACGGATGAACAGATGAATAGATGAACAGGTGAATGGATGAACAGGTGAATGGATGAATAGATGAACAGGTGAACGGATGAACAGATGAATAGATGAACAGGTGAACGGATGAACAGGTGAATGGATGAATAGATGAACAGGTGAACGGATGAACAGATGAATAGATGAACAGGTGAGCGGATGAACATGGGTGAATGAATGAATAGATGACGGATGGATGAGACATTAATGATCCAGTTGAAATGTCGCTGTGAGGAGTTTCAGCCAAACTTTCTGCCTTCAGAAACTTTTCTCGTGTCGTTTCCTTCTCGTTCAAAACATCCACCTTTATTGTTCAGCTCCTGATGAACAGAGCAGGTTTTAAAGGAGAAAATATATTTATCTGCAGAATGTAGAGATGATAAAATGTGGGAAAACACTGTGAAACAAACAAAAGTAAATAATAATATTAATAATACTAAATATAAAATATGAATTAAGTTTTTTTCTGCTGCTTCATTGCTACATCACATTTATCTGAGTTTGAGTTTTAAATAAAGTTCTGACAGTTTGAACAAAGTGAAAATAAACAACTAGCTGATGTTTGTTTACTGTTTGTGTTTACGCCTGGTGGTTATCTGACTGCTGATTGGCCGGCATTTAAAGAGTTTTATCTTCAATCATCAGTTTGAATCTGTAAATGTTTATCGTTTGTATAAAAACTTTATTTAATCAGGTCAGTGTTGTTGTTGATGATGAACTGTAGTTTGACAAACAAAACATTTCTGTGTGTTGTTTTCAGTTTCACTTTATTTTTAGTTTTATATTTGAACTGAAGCAGCGACAGGTTTTAAACTTTATTCACAATTTTATTGATAAGACCGGATCAATAACTAATCAATGACCAGCTAATATCTGTTGTTTGCTTTTAAATTTCTCTTCAGCGCCCCTGCTGTTTGTGACGTTGAACAGCAGCCCTGCACCCCCCCCCCCCCCCCCCCGCCCCCCCCCCCAATCTGCTGCAGGTAAACACCAACACACCGGAAGTCAGGCCTTTAGCTTTCACAATAAAGGTAGAGGAAGTGCAGGTTTTTTACTCCGTCAAACCACTCGTTTATTTTTGGTTGAGCGGCTACACACGGGTTTTATTTTGAAAGTCCGTACCGGATGTGTGTGTGTGTGTGTTACGGTGTGATGCGGACTGGTCCCTCCCTGCAGCGGAGCAGAGAAGGAAGAGGAGGAGGAGGAGCGGGAGCTGAAGGTCACAGCTGGAGGAGCATCATCACCAGAACCTTCAACCACTGATATCAGACCGATAATCGATCAGCTGATCGGATCCATCAGCTCCACGAGGAGCGGGACCGCGCCGTGAGACCGGAGACCGGAGCGACAGACAGATCAGCTACAGCATCCCTGCCTGTCTCCCCGCCGCCTCCATCACCAGCCTCCACCTGTCTCTCCGCTCCTCCGCCTGTCTGTCTCTCCGCCATGGGGAACCGGGGGATGGAGGAGCTCATCCCGCTGGTGAATCAGCTGCAGGACGCCTTCTCCTCCATCGGCCAGAACGCCAACCTCGACCTGCCGCAGATCGCGGTGGTGGGCGGGCAGAGCGCCGGGAAGAGCCGGTGCTGGAGAACTTCGTGGGCAAGTGAGTGCACTTGTGTGTCTGTCTACCTGTGGGTCCGGTCTGGTCCCCCCGGTCACAGGGAGTCTTAGAGGCGCTGTCAGAGGGAGCCGCCTGGCTGACTGCAGGCCGGCTGACCCATATTCCCGCTGAATAAATCCAGAACCTGACTATTCAGTACATAAATGTTAGATTATATATTATATAACGATACTCACGCGTTCTCAGGTTAAATCATATAAAATATATATACATATATATATATACATTTATTTATATTTAATATTTTTATGGTTGATGATTATTTAAACATCCCACAGAGAGCTGAGATTAAACATTAAAAGATATTTCTATTTATATTATTCTCTTTCTCAGTTTGTTAGGAATATTATATAATATATCAATTAAGATATCAGATAAATAATAAAACATGCAACAGAGTTATAGTTAAATATCAAATATCAGACGAATGTAGCCCGGGCGTACCTTAGTCGTCATGGTAGCAGTTCGAAACACATGGTTGATTATCAGTTTGGAAACTATTGAGTGGAGTTCCAGTTCTACTCCAGTTCAGTTCCCAGTCAGAAGTTTGAACCTGAACGCCTCCTGAAGTCAGACAGCCCCACCAACCCCGGCATCAGAATCCAAGATGGCTGCTCCTCACACATCAACAGCAGTGAACACTCTGCTAATGTTCCTGTTTATAGCAGCTCAGTCTCATTAGTTTCACATGAAGTCAGTCAGACACATAGAACTGTTCTGGGTTTTTATCTGTGGACATGTTGCTCGCTGTTTGTAGGCGTTATTATCAGCTAGTGCTAACAACAGCTAGTCTGAGATCGTCTGAATCAGTTCACCTTCATGGTTTTAATGTTCCAGGTTTGAGAATGTGAGCGTCTTTTTAAGAACAATCTGAGGTTTGTGTTAAACTCTAGCGTTAACAGCTAGGCTGTTCTTCAGAAGACAGGTCAGTCTAGAGTCGTCTAAACTCTAATGAGGCAGCTATAAGACTCTCAGCTCTGACCTCCTGACCTCAGTGTAAATGGAGCACAGTAAAACATTCCTTTTCTCACCAGCAGCTTCTGTCTCAGCTGGAGAAACAACTCCAATGTTTTCTTCTTCCATCTCTTTCTTCTACTCAAGTTAGCATGCTAACCAGCTAGCCCCAACCTGTCTCATTACTTTCTGACTCTCATTGTCTGAAGAAGAAGCTGCTCGGAGGCCAGACTTTAACCGTCAGGATGAACTGGTTCCGGGTTCAGGTTCAGGTTCGAGCTCATGTCACTTTATAATTTTGGAGGTTTGTATTTGATAAAGGGTTAGGAGTTAGGGTTAGAGTTAGTCCTAGTTATTTTCTAGTCGACGAATGATCTGATTAATTTTCAGTGACAGGCAAAACTCGGTTTATCAGGATCCTCAAAGTTATAAAGATACTGAACCTGGATCTGGGTCCCTGGAAGAAGTCTTAAATTCTGTTCCATGAAAACTTTGTAAGTCATTAAAGTGTGAAGTGTGGTTGACAGGAACAAGTCTGTGTCTAGACAGTTTATTATGTTATTATTATTATTTATTATTTAATATTCTAATACATATTCAGATTGAACCTTTTTGTCCCTCCTGGCTCTCCAAATACGTTTTATATTTTTATATTTTCGTCGATTCTCTTCTTCGAAGGAGCAGCTAGGCTACCAGTAAATGTAAGCGGCGAAGATGTAAGCGCCTGCTCAAAACGCCCTGATGATGTCATAGAAACTTCCTGTGATTGAAAGAGCAACGGCCAATGAGTTAGCTCACCCTTAGCTGACCAACTGGTCACGTTACATTATCACTCCTCTGTGAAGTAAAGTTTGGAAGCTGCAGTAACATGTGTCTGACAGAGAGTGAGCTGAGGACAGTCCGGCGCCTCTACAGGCCATCACTACCAACCACAGTCTGACTGCAGTGACTGTGTCAGTCTTTATTCTGTGAAAATTATTTACCAGATGTTTCCACAGTGTAAAAATACATTTTATTGATCTATTATTGATTGTTTACTGTGATCAGTTTTGACTTTGGCTGTTGCTGACTTTAATTTTAAACTCTAGTAAATGGTGGACCTCAGGATGTTCTGTTGACTCTGATGTTTGTCGACTGGTGAAGACCAGAGGACCAGCTGGTCCCTGCTGGTCCCTGCTAGTCTGACTGGTCCCTGCAGGTCCCTGCTGGTCCTGGTTGATGATCCAGTCTGGGTATGATATTTGTGAATGTTGTTTTGGTCTCTGAGGTCTGTAGTTTGATTGACTGAATATTTTATCTTCCTCCTCAGCCCGAGGATGAGAGTCTCTCTCTCTGTCTCTCTCTCTCTGTCTCTCTCTCTCTCTCTCTCTGTCCTCTCATTGGTCATTGTTGGTCATGTGTGTGACTCAGCAGGGTTTTGGTTGAAGCAGCATCGCATGACAATAACAGCGTGATGTGTGTGTGTGTTTGTGTGCTGACTGCAGGGAATCACACACACACACACACACACTGTGAGGATGTCGTGACGATGTTTCTCCTCAAGCTGCAGAGTCAGTGTGAAGGATTCACATCATATATACAGAACAGAACACAGTAGAGTACAGTAGAATAGAGTAGAGCAGAGCAGAGTAGAATAGAGTAAATAGAATCAGGATCAGGACTCTGGAGGCTCCTGCTGTTTTTTGATGAGACTCAGTTCAGACTCTGATTCTGAATCAGCTCAGAAATGACCTGATTGGTCACGCTCTGATCACATGACCCAGTCCAGCCTCGACTCTCAGTGGTGAATGTGACGTGGAGAATGTCTTTGTCAGCTGCTGCTGTTCAGTTACATTTAGCTTGTAGTATTTTCTCTAACTAAACAACTGCAGAGTCGACAATCTACTTCCTGTTTATGCTGATTATCACTTCATGTCCTCACTGCGCTGTCTGTAACCAGAGTCCCCTGACTGTTCACAGTCCAACACATTCACACACACTTGCCTGACACCAGGTCCATATTAATCTGGTCTCATTAATAAACTCTGAAACTGGTCTTTATTAACTCTGCTGTCCTCCTCCTCTCAGAGACTTCCTGCCTCGTGGTTCAGGTATCGTCACTCGGCGCCCCCTGGTGCTGCAGCTCATCAACTGTCCCACAGGTGAGACACAAACGACGGACGGTCCTCAGACTGGACCTGTTGGTTGTGATTTGCTGACACAGGTTTGTCCTCCTGTGATCAGAGTACGCTGAGTTCCTGCACTGTAAAGGAAAGAAGTTCACCGACTTCGATGAAGTTCGTCAGGAGATTGAAGCTGAAACAGATCGAGTGACTGGACACAACAAAGGAATCAGTCCGGTCCCCATAAACCTGAGAGTGTACTCCCCCAACGGTAACACACTGACACACACTGACACACTGACACACACTGACACACTGACACACACACTGACACACTGATGATCAGCTGCTGTGTTTGTGTGTCAGTGTTGAACCTGACTCTGGTGGATCTTCCTGGGATGACGAAGGTTCCTGTCGGGGACCAACCTGCCGACATCGAGCACCAGATCAGAGACATGTTGCTTCAGTTCGTCACCAAGGACAACTGCCTCCTATTGGCTGTTTCTCCAGCCAACTCTGACCTCGCCAACTCCGACGCTCTGAAGATCGCCTAGGAGGTCGACCCGCAAGGTCCGAGTCTAAAGCCAGACCTGCACGTCCTCTGCTCCTCCTCCTCTACTTCTCCTCCTTCACTCCTCCTCCTCCTCCTCCTCCCTCCTCTCTCTCCCTCCTCCTCCGCCCCCCCCTCCTCCTCTGCTCCTCCTCCTCTCCCCTCCTCTCTCTACTCCTCCCTCTGTCCCCTCCTCTCTCCCCTCCTCCTCTACTCCTCCTCCTCTACTTCTCCTCCTCTGCTCCTCCTCTGCTCCTCCCTCCTCTACTTCTCCTCCTCTGCTCCTCCTCCTCTCTCCTCCTCCTCTACTCTCCTCTGCTCCCCTCTCTACTCCTCCTCTACTTCTCCTCCTCTACTCCTCCTCCTCTACTCCTCCTCTACACCTCCTCTGCACCCCCTCCTCTACTCCTCCTCCTCTACTCCTCTACTTCTCCTCCTCTGCTCCTCCTCCTCTACTCCTCCTCTACACCTCCTCTGCTTCTCCTCCTCTGCTCCTCCTCCTCTACTTCTCCTCCTCTACTTCTCCTCCTCTACTCCTCCTCTACTCCTCCTCCTCTACTTCTCCTCCTCTACTGCTCCTCTAC
>BRZM01002971.1:158888-178681 GCA_033238685.1 Lates japonicus | reverse complement strand
ATGGATACAGTGATTATGGACCAACATGAATGAAATATCATCGGACCCGTAGCGGCATCATATCAATATTTCAACTAATAAAGACGGTACGACCTCAATAAAATATTGATTCGTCGCTGTGGTGATCTCGTAGTGACACCATGCCTGAGCGACGCTCACAGGTTTCGCAGCACTGGTCAATATGATGGTTGCCGGGCATACAGTTGTGTTGTTAATGTTCATCAGGCTTCAAGGTGATGACTACAGTCTCTTTCAATACAACCGACCAACATGATAAGTCACCGGAGCGAGACATTCAATAAGTTCAAGGTGTAAAGCCATTAATATTGTTTAAAACCTTCAATGAGAGCAATGGCCTTCACTTGTAAAATAAAATTGTCCGACTGGCGCCATTCGTTGCAGTGAATTAATGTTGTTCTCCAGAGCTTTTGAGCCGACAGGCCTTTACGAAAACCAGTCAGCATTTCACGAGTCACGACTGTTAGTTCGTTAAGTCACAGAATTGCAGTTGAATCATTTCACCATTGACCCTCACCGTTTTACGCAGACGCGTTTTTCGTCAGACATGATTCGTCAGAAAATAAAATGCACAAGAAGCGCAATCATTTTGCCCAGTTCATTGCCGCCATGACGCGCCAATGGTTTTCCTGAAATACTAACTTTGTTTCGTGCGTGACTATTAATTATTTTGCCGATTCAGTCCGACAGTCAAGATCGACGGTCATGGTCTATGACCACCGATAATTGTTCATTATCAACACAACTTCGAAAGACCCCTGATAACAACAACGCATTCAGATCTGTTTGACAATTGCTGTCATCGATTGCCAGAAATTATTGCAATAGAAACAATCAGCGTCATAACAACTATGTTCGGTCCATGACCGAAAAGCCCGCCTGCCGTTCACGATCGAGCAGCTCCGCCTCGAAGTCAGACTTGAGTCAACATTTTGTGCACTGGTCTCTGGAGCCAGAGAACGGATGTCTTGCCAGGCCTGTTGCAGAGCCCACACCTGCGTGACCTTCCGAGCCACCGACAGCAGCCCCTCATTCACGGTCAGACAGTTGGCGATCACCTGAAACAGAATGTATCCATACTTGATGTCAACATGCACAAATGAGACAAGAACGAGCACCATCTGCGGCCGCCTGGCACGATGCCGCATTTTTTATGACCAGCCCGTTAATGAGATCAAACGATATACCGGTAATGATGATGAGTAGGGTCACAGCACGCCGAAAATGGTTATCAAAGAGGGACGCCGTTGTTCATACGTTGAACGTATTAAAAACCAAAGAATAGATAAAACAGAAAGCGATTACAGTCAGGATTGCTTTTTCATCAGTCACTTGAAAGATTGTGTAAATCAGTGTAGCAGAGCGGTGACGTGATGTCGCTGGGACCTCAGTGAAAAGGTCTGAGTATGGATCACTGTTGACCGACGACACCAGCGAACGCGGTCGCACAGAATGGTTCATCATCGAACATTGTCAGAGTTAATCGACCAGACGCGGCGTGTTCGACGACCGCAGTAGAGCATTAAATTTGCACCAGCTCATTCGCCACACCATGAATAAAACCAGTTGCAAAACGTTTGTTCATCAAACATCAACACTGCCTGACCGATTGCGCATTCGCGCCAGTACGTTGATCATAGTTTGATCGCGCCGTCGCTTCGCGCCGTTGTCAGAAGCTCATGAGCCGTTAGCATGCAGATTCCACCAGTTGACCATCTTCGTTGAGCGTCACAGCACCATGCAGTCGCCGCCACTGGGCTGAACATAATCACACACCCAGCCTGGACGCCCGCGACGGCAACGCCTTCGAATGCTCAGGCCTCCAGTTTCACGGTAGTATTGATTGCAGAAAATATCCTCCACCAGGAACACTCTGTGCCCAAACAAAGAACACCAGCAGGACGGGAGGAAAGGTCATCTTCACCAAACACCCAGCAAGTCACCGTTAACGAACGCCGGAACACACAGCGACAGCGATGGTTCGAGCGCCGCGGACCGTACAGCCAGCGAGAACGAACGCAATCAACATCCACGCCCCGCCGCACCAAACGCCACCACCTGCGGCCGCAAGCACCGCATGCAATCACCGACCATGACAGCGATCACAGGTCTGCAAACACACCGACACCAGCATCCTCGAACAACAACACACTGACTATCAATCATCATCATATCGATCTTAACGTCAAACGTCCAACCAGGCAAATCTCCAGCGAGACACATACATTGGGCAACGGAGAGCAGATTGTGTCGCAACGAATCACACCAAATAATCAGGCCCAGCCGATCAAACAGCATCAATCATCCTGACAAGCGACAGTATCAGGGCTGTTATCATATTGTTAATACGACAATAGTGTGAGCCAGAGATGTTGATGAAAGTTGCACAGCCGGAGGGTCACACGACAGCACCGCGAACACAAACACCTCGCGATGCGGTAGTACAGCACACCGACAGCGGCCGACGAGGACCCGATTCTAAACAACAAACGAGCGAACATAAGAAACACAAAGAAATTTCCGCGTATGATTGCAAAAGAGGCGTCCATTTCGTCTGTGAGGCCGTCCTGGGATTACGACCGGGCGCAAGAGCGAAGAGGTTGCCGCCAGGTTCGAAGCCCGGTTCGCGATACCTTCCAGCGGCGATGAGAGGGTTGCCCATCCGGCAGGATTTCGGGAATTTGGTGCCCGACCTGACGGCGACCATCGGCACGGAAGACGTCTGGCCGAGTCGGTGTCGTCACAGATATGAACGTTTCCGACGTCACTGATAAACACTGGAACAGAATACGCCGTCAGCAGCAGTTGCCTGACCAGACCACGATTACCTGCCAGTCAGCACTGATGATTTCAAATCACCCATGTTAACAGGCACCAGTCGCACACACTGGCAACACAGCGCCGCAGATCGTCCACAGTGAGACATGAACAGCAGCTCAGGTTAGCCAACCACCTGAGTTCTGCTGACAGACTTTCATCGTAGCTGAGACTCATTAAAAATCATTTCAGTTACCAGCTGATACGTGCCAAACCCAGCCTCTGAGCCTCAGTACTAGGGCCCATATCCCACAGAACTAGGCTTGCACGTATACAGTGTACCAGCTAAGTGAAGCCATCAACAACTTGTCCCCAGGGTCTCAGCCTGTTAGAGGGTCAGTCTCAGTCCACAACATGAGCAGCTCCAGATTGTGGGACAACATAAATCCCAGCACCCGCACATCACTGCGGACGGTCTACGGACGGCTAATCAGTCAGTACTGACAACCGCTGGTGGAGCAACATCAATACACATCTCCACCTCTGTTTGTCATAATTATTAAACACTAATAGATCAGTTTGAAGTCGAAAACCACATACTGAAGTTGTAATCCATTGGCGATCTAGCTGTTACATGGCTGAGCATCTGAATTCGCTTTTCATTCAGGTGGAAAAGGCTTTATGTTCACCGTCGCGACACTGAGCAGGTGTTGTTCGCTATCACCGCTGACGCACACCGACCAACCAAAGACTTCATTATCTCCGATGGCCATCAGACCAGGCACAAATTCCCCATTTGGAACCTGATAGCCTCCTTCCTCATCACCAACATGCTGAGGTGTCTGAGGCCAAACGGCTCTGCTGAGGGCTCCACCCTCCAGCTTCAGAGACCCTGACCCAATGACCTAATTACATCCTCTTTAACATCACCCGCCTCACATGGCAGGTGTGAGAGGGTCATGAAATCCTAGACCAGTCTCAGTTGTAACGGACTCCCATCTTTAATCACACGAGCTTTGGTTTGTGTTTTAACCACCATGTTAAAATGTGTTGTTTTAATCCAGGTTATCCTGTCAGCCACTTTCGCAGAGGGACTCACCCCAGTCCATGCTGTACCACCACATCTTGGGAATGAGGAAATGATCTTTGAGGTGGTGTTGTTCGATTTCCATGACCCTCCCAACCTGGCCCAGCCTCAAGTGGGTACCACATCTCTGATATACCGGCTAAGGGTAAATAAGGATATAATGAAAAGAATGTTACAGGTGTAGAGTTGATCAACGCCAGTATTTGTCAACTGGAGGCTCTTACCGAATTCAATATCAACTTGGTAATTGATTTCGCTGAGCATTTTAATCACTTCAGTTGTAATGTGTATGTATGTGTCCTCACCGAAGACGGCTCTGTGGGAAACGTAGATTATATAGATACTTAACATTAAAATGTTCCAGATCATATGATGTTTTAGATTAATGAAATTAATAAGTAATCTCCAAAATGTAGCTATTGTCACAGTCCAAGTTCAAGTTCACAAAGAGGTACAATCCTTATCATCCAAGGTGGTTTACACACACAGGAAGTGACTTCTGTATTCAGCCTATCCATGAGTAGTGTTACCATACTGGAGAGCAATGAGGACACATGCCTAGTGCAGCTGGCAGCCACACTGAAGTGCCCATGGTATTTGCACGGCGCCTTGCTCAAGGGCACTTCAGCCACGGATGTTGATTACTGTCTATTCTCGCCCCCCCACCCTCATGCCAAAGCCACTTCTTTAACCTGTAGTCCACAGCTGCCATCAGACCATATGCTAATCATGCTTTAATCACTGTATATTTCCCACAGCTAATACATTCACATTCTTTAATTGACTTTATAATGTAGAGTGACAGTGAGAAGATTATTTTCCTCCCACTACTGCTGCACAATTGCAATATTGATGTTCTTCTTATTTACTGACTGGGAGTGGTACAAGTGGAGATGGCTTTCACTATCTATTCACAATCAACAAACTCCACTACCATTAGAAACTTGTTGGAGAAAAAGACAAGCAGCTCAAGCTGAGCATTTGTCGCTCCTGCCATCTCCACTAGGTATTTCCAAAGCTCCAGTGTGTAGTTATGTTTCTTAATTAGCAGCAGCTACATGAATCTAAAGGTACAC
This sequence comes from Lates japonicus, assembly GCA_033238685.1. Taxonomy (NCBI): domain Eukaryota; kingdom Metazoa; phylum Chordata; class Actinopteri; family Centropomidae; genus Lates; species Lates japonicus. The sequence goes on along the minus strand of BRZM01002971.1, from coordinate 173,743 downwards.
TGTAACCTCTTAACAAAGGAGTATGAATTAACTAATTAAATTACTACATGCTAGCAGCTCTATGAGCTGTACTTTGTCAAAGCGGTGCTTTGATCTAAATGCTATGACTAGCATGCTAACATAGTCACATAATCAGTCAAACAATGTTGATGTTTTGTGTTAAAGACAAACATTTTTTTAACTGAACACATATTCACATAGATTATTGTAGATTATTTGACTGTAGGTCTAGAATTTGTACTACTTTACTACTCTACTACTACTGCAATGAAATTCAGTCAGACTTGCACTTCATATCTGAGTCAGTGCTCTATAACGGTGTCTTCAGGTGGTGATGGTGCACATAGAGCCTGTTCCAGACCAGCCACCTAAAGAGGTTCCTGGTTCCAGCCGGTGTCTCGTGGTCAAAGAAACTGAAGTGGTCCATATAACAAGACAGCACCTTCACTTTGTAGACCAGGAGTCCCCAGACAGTGAGCTGACATACACAGTCACCACTCCACCTTTTTACACTGGTCCCCACAGGTTAGTATGTGCTCATCTTTTCAGAACACTCCAAACAGTGGAAAAGCATTCTGTCTGAGCTATGAGCTCTCGTTTTATTGTGTAGCACTCCTGATGCTGGGAGGTTGTTCCTGGTGGACAGCATCCCCAAATTCACCAAAGACTCCAATGCACCAGTGCTGAGGCTCTTCACACAGGTAGTTCTTTTAGTTTTTAATACATTCAAGGTACATGTGGTGAGACTGGCTTATCAAAAAAACCCTCTTTTTTGTGCTTGTTTTCAGCATGCGGTGAACTTCATGAAAGTAGCCTACATGCCTCCTATCATGGACATCGGCCCTTACCCCCAGTATATCCAGTTTGTTCTCTCTGTAACCAACCGTTTGGGCAAAACAGTCACTGGGATCTGCTTTAACATCACTGTGATGCCAGAAGACAATCAGCCACCACAGGTGAAAAAGAAAATGGTATCATTCTTATCTCATTTAATGCATGTTGACATGTGGATCTGTATCAAAAGTATGGATACATTCTGTTTCAGGTGATCACCAACGCTCTGACAGTAGATGAGGGAGGGGAGTGCTGGCTTGGCCCTGAACACTTACTGCTGTCAGACGTGGACTCCATGGAAGAGGTCCTGCAGGTGGAGCTGCAGAGGGAGCCACAGCATGGAGCTCTGCAGCTTGGAGGCCTCCTGCTAAAACCAGGCCAAGCTTTCACTGTGCAAGACCTGAAAAAGCTTTAAAGTTAGGTCAGACATCCCGGTTTATTCCTGGCTCCAGAAGTATTAGTCTTTTAAAATAATGTTGACTCAAAGTCTATTTACAGGCTTCAGAAGTGGATGGAGGCTGCTCAGTCATGTAGACAACTAAGATTTTTCTGGAGCTTTCAGTCATGATTGAGTTGCATAGTTGTTATGACAACTGGTTGACTACATTTACTAATGAAGACCACAAGGTGCAGGTGAAAGCTCCAGAAGAAGCTAATCAGTAAACCTTGAGTCAACATTATTTTGTCAACAAAGGTCTAAAGATTTGCTTCTGCATTCAGACTGTTACTTATTAATTATCTTGATGTCTCAGGATAACAGAGTTGTGTTGATGTTATAATGGAATAATTATCAGTGGGTCATAGATATAAACAAAAAGTCAGTCTTGGCTTCTGTGGTTTTAAGTCAACTTAGAAAATAATTAAATAGTCACACTTTGCAAAACAAAAGTTACAAAGTATTTCAGAAAAACCATTTAGCGTAGTCTGTCAAGCAGGCAGGACGGTAACGATAAGAGTAACTAGATAAAATGATTGCATAAGTTTCTTGTACATTTTGGTACATCTATTTGAGATCATAATATCTGACAAAAAAACACTTGTCTGCATAAAACTGAAGAGATTGATTAAAGGGTCCAATGGTAGGTGGGTGGAAGGTTTTACAAATGGATTCAATATTTTAATTCTGTGACTTAATTTCACTTTAAAAACATTGCAAGACTGGTAATTTCGTGACTCATCAAATCTTTATTTTGTGTGTTTTCTGTTCATGCAGGTACAATCACGACAGCTCAGAAACTCTGGAGGACAACATTGAATTCACTGCAACAGATGGCACCAATTCAGTTAGTTTTGTCCTACAAGTGAAGGTAATTGCTCTCATTTGAGAGGTTCCTTTAGAGGCGAATAATCTCAATGGCTTTACACACCTTGAACCAGTAATTATTTCACCAGTCTGACTTGTAATGGTCTGTAATCTCCAGGTGAAGCCCATCAATGACGAGGTCCCGGTGTTGGTCGCCGGTTTGAAACCAGTACTCAGCTGTGCAGAGGGACAGGAAATAGTCATCACAGCAGAGTATATCTATGCCTCTGATGCAGACAGCGACAACAGCAGCCTGGCCTTCTTAATTGCCCGGCAGCCATATCATGGTGTGGTGCTGCGAAATGGTGTCGTGGTTGATCGCTTCATCCAGGCAGACATCACTGCAGGGATCATCACCTACAAACACACGGGTACACAGAAGAGGGTTGACGAAGATCCAATATTTTTATTAGGGTCCGGTACAGTCCGAGTCATCAACTTTAGTGGTAATTGAGACTGAGAGGTGAAATATATTTGATATGGTGCCATATATTGCAAGGTCCATTGTTAACACATTCCTTGATCAGATATAAACATAAAATCACTGTTTTGTTCATTTTTACCTTCTTTTTTTAAAATTTTTTTTATAACCGAGCCAGGCTTGCTGTTTTCCCGTTTTCTAGTCTTCATGCTAAGCTAACCACATCCTGACACCAGCTTAAGGCACAGATATGAGTTTGGTATCAATTCTCTTAAATTAAATGAGCATATGTATAACTACAGTAACTATATGTAATGTATTGCTAGTGCTACATAGCCAACATTGTCATGAAACTACGTTGAGACAACATATACATTTAAAAAGGAGGTTGTGAGTTCATTATATCCATTGCAGCTACAATCCAAAAATATCTGTTCTTTACATCTGTATTCACATTCAAGAAGCCATATTGGTTGAACTCATACTGATCCTTTGGGGCTGTGCAGCACATATACAGTATAATATAGTCAGGACTGTCTCTGAAAGTGCTTTATATGATTGCTGTTTTAGGACTGGAGATTGGTCTCACTCCTCGCCATGATACCATCACCTTTGTTATTTCTGATGGAGAAACAGAAAACTCTGCTCTGTGCTGCGGTGGAGGAAATCCCATCAGGACCAGAGGCATAGCTCAGCATCGGGACAGCCTGCCTGTGTACGACCTCCATATCACAGTGTTTCCCGTTGACAGCCAACCACCTTCACTTACAACAGGTAGGCCGTCCCTGTCTCAGTTAAATGGTACAGAACAATAATATCTGAAGTTAATAAATGAATAGAAAAAGATTTAAATGTACACTTGGATCAAGAGGGATTTTAGTTGGGTGTTTTAGAATTTTCTTATTTGTTTGTAGGAGACATCTTTATGGTGGATGAAGGTGGAACTGCCCCAATAACTGCGTCTCATTTGAAGGCCTCTGATGTGGACACTGTCCAGGATGAACTGGTGGTCAGTCTGATTTCTCCACCCCAATTTGGCTACATTGAAAATGTCCTGCCCAGTCCTGGTTTTGAGAAAAGCAACATGGGCATAAGCATAGGTATATATATTATATGTTATTATAATATATATTTTCATCACATGTGATGGAAATATGAATTTCATATGTTTTTCTGTTTAACCTCTTTAACAGCTTCATTTTCATACAAAGACCTCATTGACGGTCACGTGAACTATGTACAGTCCAGACACCAGAGGATGGAGCCCACAGCTGACCAGATGATGCTCTGTGTGTCAGATGGGAAACACACTTCTGCCCATGTGCCCTTCTACATTATTATTAACCCAACAAATGATGAGATCCCAGAGTTTGTGGCTCGTAACATCACAGTAAGTTTTTATGGTCATTCTCACTTCTGAAGATCACAATAACCAGGAGACATTCCCATGAGACTTTGTTCACAAGATAACAATATTCATTGATGTTCTTCTGTGATGAGGTACGAGAAGGAGAGATGAAGCAGCTGGACTCATCAGTGTTGCACGCAATGGATCTGGATGTCCCCAGGAACACCCTGCTGTTCAGTATAGTTAAACCCCCTCATCATGGCAGCATCATTAACCATCACAATGAAAAGGCGGTCAACAAGAGACGAGAGGCCAGTCCCCAATCCCCTGTGGTCGACTTTACAATGACAGATCTTATTAATGGTACTTTTTACATATCTGTGTTGTAGAGGGAAACTTTGTACATATTTTTTTCTTGTTATTAGTTATAGTTTAATTCGGTGTGGCTGTGGTTTGGTTTAAGTCACACTTGGTCTTACAGTATCAGTTCTAATGCTGCATTCATGTCCTGCAGGAAACTGCCTCTTACCTCACATATAGAATAGACACCTGCTTTACACAAGATGATAAGTTAGTCATTACTCACAGGGAGTACTACGCAGCCTCCCAAGACAGTTGTACATATTATTGTCTTCTAAAGTCTGAGAAAATACCCATCATGTCATCAGGGTATATGAGGCCAGTGCACAAGTGGTAAAACAGGTTTTTATTAGACTATCCACTATAGGCTTCCATTGTATCTTGGTTTAACTTCCAAATAAGCAGTTTAGATAACTGGGTTAAACTGGGCATTCAGTACTGTATCTGTAACACTCACTGGTTTTTTAAAGTGAGGTGAATACTCTATGCTACTCTGGTCCACATACTTAGCTGTTCCCTAAGCTTTTGACTGTATCCCATGGCCTTCTTCAGCAAATGGCACTTGCTCAAGTGTCATCAGAGGCCATCTTTAATGAGGGGTCCCCATCTGCATGGGTCATTAGGTGACACCTGATGACACCTCTCTGAGTATTTACTATAGATATATGAGAGATTCTTATGTCAGCAGCAAAGAAACATTGACGTATATGCTTTTCATTTAAAATGTAATTTAAAATCATTTTGTGTTAAAGGCTTTTTGAATGCTCTGATTATAGTATGAAACTAAGCATTCAGACCTTTGTAGAATAATTCAAACTCCCTTTGACATTTTTCAATAAGTCAAATAAATCTGTCATTATTGGCTTACAGGTATGGATCTGATGTACATGCACGACAACTCTGAGAATATGGTCGATAGCTTTACTATCCAGTTAACTGACGGCAAGCACCAACTCCACAGACAAGTGATGGTTAAAGTGCTGCCAACCAATGATGAAAAGCCTCATATCATAAGGTTTGACTACCACCTTCGCCACAGTTCACTTTTAAAGTGAGTCATCACATGACTGACTATAGAAAAGAAACTCAAAGCACGTCTCAATTCTCTGTCCTTTAGGAACAATGGGCTGGAGGTGGAACCAGGAGAGACTCGGCTCATATCCAGTGTTACACTGTTTGCACAGGACAATGATACTCCCTCTTCAGAGGTCATGTACATATTTGAGAGTGTTCCTACCCATGGACTACTTCAACTTAAGGTTGGTGCAATGCCATTATGTTTTAAAGAGATACTCCACATTTTCTGATGTTATGTCCCCTGTCAGTTAAGCTGTATGAGAATATAGTGAATCATCCATTTGTACCCAATAAATGATTTGTACCAGTGCTTCATACTGACACTTGGGATAAGGGTTTTTCTCAAATGTGAGAAAATTGGAACTTGCAGCTGTTTTGAGGCCAGATGACAAGTAATATTTAATAATTCACAGCTAATTACTGTGGCAGTGGGGATTAGTGGAAATGAAACATGATATACCAAATTCAAAAAATAAAGCTGGCTACACTGGTGACATTGAGTGTAAGATGTTTTATTTTTTTGAGTGATAAATAGTGAGTGAAACAGGTAGCAGGCAGTGTACAGTGGGTTTATCAGAGCTGTCTGCAGCAGCTGAAAATGGCTGATGGTATGAAGGTATAACCCACTGTTACCTGTTAGTGTTAGCATGCTATAAATTTTAATTAGCAAAATATGGGCTTTTATCTATGCTTGTCAGAGCTGCTTTGTTGCTAAACAATGATGCATTTGAGTGCAAGTCTTTCTTAGTGGCGGTTGTTCAATTGTACTGTAAAATAGCTGATTAACTGCTAAATCTGTGAAGACATGCTCTGAAAAATATTCATGCCAGTTTGGCAAAGATTGTACTGATTAAGACAAGTCAGATTAAACTGGGGAATCTGATTGGGCATAGAAAACTGCTGCACACGATCCACTGTAAACATTTGTTTCATGTCTACATCTAGGTTTTCTTCAAATTATCAAAAGGACAATGAACCAGTCAAAAAATTCAGTCCTAATTCCTCTGGTTTTGGGATATGCCGCTTTATAGTAGGCTGCCAGTGTAAACATAAGGAAGACACAGGGAGGTGTTGTGCTCCTAACTGTGACTGTTCCTGTCTCAGGAAGGTCCAGACTGGGTGACGCTGACAGCTGGGAGAAACTGCACCCAGGAAACGGTGGACATGAACCTTCTGCGCTATGTGCACACAGGCCTGCACGCTGCCAAAACACAGGACTTCTTTGTCTTCCACTTGCTGGATGGAAAGAATCAATCACCCCCACAGCACTTCCACATCTCTGTCAAAGATCTTGAGAAAGGTACTAGAAGCCAGTCTCATATTCTTCATTAGATTAGGTTTGGATCAGATTTTCTTCTTTTACTGATATCCTCGTGACTGCTGATCCACATGTTCCATGTGTTTCCCTGCCCAGTGTGAATTCATACTAATGTGGCCTTCCTTAATTTTGATGTAACATTTCTATGTTTCCTCCACCATGATTTTCAGGAAATATTGCCATCTTTGTAAAGCCAGTGAACGTCAGTCGGGGCGATCGTGTGGTTCTCACCACAGATGTGCTGCTAGCCACAGACGGCACAGAAAAGCCTGAGGAGCTTCTGTACACCATCACCAACGCTCCCACTCAAGGACACGTAGAGTACATCAAACATCCCGGACTGGCCATCTCCACCTTCAGCCAGATGGACATAGCAGCAAACCTTGTAGCTTATGTTCATGACAACCGAGCCAGCACACGCAGAGAAACCTTTCAGTGAGTCAAGAAGCTAAAACTTCTGATATACCTGCTTTTTACCTGTGCTTAGCAGCTGACAAGCAGTTTCCCAGTTTTGATTTTCTTTATGTGGCACAGATCTTTTTCTTGGGCATAATAGAGTGTAGATATGAGGTACAACATTAGTCAGGCTCTGTAGAGTGGACGTGATTTAAACTCACCATCATATTTCAGTTTGTTAGAACTGCCAGACTGGTCAGACAGCCTAACACTGTGTGTCTGTATGTTTTGACAGGTTTGTTGTGAGTAACAGTAAGACTAGTCGAAACGGAAGTTTTGAGATCACAGTGGAAATGGTGGATCGCATCCTGCCCTCTCTGTCCTCTAACAAAGGCATCACAGTCCCCCAAGGTTCCTCCATTATCCTGGGTCCTGACTGCTTGGCCCTTTCTGACCCAGACACTCCACCCAGCGCCCTGACCTTTACCCTCCTCCAGCCTCCACAGTACGGGAGGCTGTTTTTAGCAGGTACCACACTAACCGCTGGGTCAAACTTCACCTACAGACACATACAAGAGTTGGAGGTGTCATATAAACATGACGGAGGGCCGTCACAGATTGACAGGTTTGCCTTCACTGCCTCTGACAGCACCAATAGAGGCTTCCTCCTGGATGGGCAGTTACATTTGGAACCTGTGTATTTCACCATACAGGTAAGTAATAACGACTGTACTTCTCTGTGTCCCAGGTCTGCTAGCAACATTAGCTGTTCATTGCCATCATATGTGTATTCCAAGTTCCAAAAGGATCTAACTGCACACCTCACAGTTAGGAAGGCCTCTGAGCCAGTAGGATGAGAAGGATTACCCAGGTGTGATCATTTCCTGTAGAGGCAGACTGATGTTGATGTGTGTTAAACAACAGCATCTATCTGAAGTTTGCTAACATTAGCTAACATTGACCACGATGAGCTGCTAGTCACATCATATCAAGTAAGACTGTAGAAGGAAAGCTTCTGAATGAATGACTTGAGCAAGGGTGTGTTTTGTTGCTTATGTATTAAGCTTTTCATTTGTAAGAGAGAGAATGTTATTTTTACTTTCAAAACATGCATAGCCTTGGTTTAAGTAGCATTAACGTAATGTCAGATGCCAGATAACAGCCAGGGCCAATCCTACCTAAACACTGTTTTCTCTAGTGGCGTGACTGAAATACTTGGACAGGCTAGCTGAACAACTACAGGGCTAAACTGCCTGAAATGAGATGAAGTACAGCATGTTGGACAGGAAGATATGAATGTGTGTACGAGGGGGCTTCAAAAAGTTTGTGGAAAAAGTACATAACTAAAAATCATATCGCAGGGATTTTAATCTCAATACACCTGTACGTTCTCGTACTAACGTCATAATACGTTCTAACATGAACCTTAAAATGCTGCAACGCAAAAATAAACATCATAACTTAAACCGTTTTTTCCAGCTGTCCTTTTTCCACAAACTTTTTGAAGCCCCCTCGTATTTGACTAGCTGTAAAGTCTAGTGTCATGGATTATAACAGATAAAAGTCACAACAAAAATGTATCAATATGAGCGATGTATTTACATACTGCCCTCAAAACTATAACAAAATATAAATATTTAAAAATGATATGTATAATGCAATGTTTTAAATAAGTTCTTCTCAGGATAACAAGGTAATGTAATGTGATACAAACAATATCCAACAAGCTAATTTTAAAAAATGTTTTAGCTAAATAGCATTTTATGTTAGCAAGTGATCTCAAACTTCACTAATACTAAAACTATAACAGTCACTAATGTTTTTAACAATGATTTTGAACATTCCACTTCACAAGTATGTGAATCTAATAGAGTTTTTAAACTGGCATCGTTAGCTTTTGAACCTTTGAGCAAAACACTGCAAAAGTAGATATTTTGTTTATAACGGTGAAAACAGGTGTGTGAATGATAACATCAAAAATCTTTTCCATTTGCATGAGCTGGTTCCAGGGTCTTCATTGTCATGGGTTACGGGACACTTTGATGAGTAATGAGCCACAGTTTGTGAAATTTGTTTCAATTATGCTTTTCCTGCTATGACAAGTCAAAATATCTACTGTGAAAAAAGGTCTTCATACTTTTTGTAGCAGTAACAGATGACTGATCAACTGTGTGGGGGCAAGCACAATATGCATCATTATGCTCTGTTGTATCATTGTGTTAGAAAAAACAGATGCAGCATTTCAAGTTAGATTTGTGTTCATCATATAGACCATGTCATATCATTTCATAATCTAAAATGACTTCTTTTGCTACAATGGTCTGTTAACCCACTCATCTTTATTAACAACCATGTATACTCAGATCAAGCCTTTGGATAAGTTGGTCTTGGAGGTTGTGAAGATACTCAGTCTTGGAAAGTAGAGGTTTTAGGTGACGACGTGTACGGCATCTTTCTGTCATCCCCGGAGCTGAAGGCCCCAAGACTGACAGCAGAGAAGAAGAACTGATATTCTGCATCGGCCCCCATCACTTCACCATACTTTTGGCTACCTAGAAAACATTACTACAGGTTGAAATGAATTTTGTTTCTATTTACACTTCAGTTTATCTTGAATGAAAAAGTAAGTCTCAGTCTCTTTTGCTGTTACAGGTGGTTTTTGTGCCATAGCTTCTCTCAGACAGAGCTGAATAAGAGAATCATCGCTCATATCATCAGTCCAGAGAGGAGTCTCTCTCCGACAGCCTGAGTTCAGAGTGTCTGATCCTTTAGGAACACTGGGCCATCACATGGGTGAAAACACACAGTGACAGTGATTTATGGCATATTAAATAACAGTTTAGTCTTCACCATATTTGACTTCTACCTTTTGCAGACTTGAATTAGCTGTCCAACGTGGAGCTGTCTCAACCTTATACTGTGTGAGGAGCAGGGAGGCGCCCGCTGACATCATCCGCAGCGAAACTTAGTAGAGTCCTCATAAGGTCACTGTCAGTTCGGTAGTCTTTTCTTATTGAAACGACATTATTGCGAATTTCTTCACCAACTTTGCATTAACAGTTGCATTATTAAAAGTATCACAGTACCCCAAGCGCTTTATATCAGCAGGATTTGATCATTGTTGCTACCTGATGCTGGATCCTCCATCGATTTTAAGATGTCGAACTGCGTTTCTTCATTTAGTTAAAGGCAGTGACTGCAACAGCTGGGAAAAGATTTCACAAGTCCTTCTTTCCCTGTTTCAGTTGATCCAGGTATGATTTCATTAATTTAGATAACTCTAATTATGCTTTAAATTAAGAGTCTACCTGTTTTACAGACAAAGATCAGTTTGCTTGTAATGGGGAGTACAACACAGCCTGTGAAAAAACAAAATTGTTAATAACATCCTTGATCCCTGAAACAAGAATCAACAGAAGAGTCAACTGTTGTGGTTATTCAGGGGTTTAGTAAATGTTAGCAGTCATCTAGTATCCTGCTAATGCCCCATTCCCACACATATAGGTCTTGTTTGGTACTTTCAAGCCTCACAGAAAGCTGCATAGCCAGTTGTGGCATTGCTCCTCACCTCCTGTTATTCACCATTCATCTTCATACTGGAAGGCATTTCCACTTATAAAACCAACACATGCTGGTTGAAAACACTTGATAAAACAAATCAGAAAGGTTAACTTCTACATTTCCACCATTTCCTTAAGTTTTAAAGGAAAATAGCTGTCTGTATTGCAAATCAAGGAAATGTGTTTAAAAGTTGTAAAAGAGTAGCTTAGTATGTGTCAGATCTAATTTTGTTAAACCCTCTCTGTTCTATTGACCCTCTGAGAGGATAGTATTGCTTCTTCACTGTCACAAAAAGATTTTTTACTAAAATTGCTATTACAATATCATCCCACTACAACAACCACAATTGGATTTTGGTAATTTACAGTGTGCTGCAAAATATAAAGTACAAACCAGAAAAGCCAATAAATCTGATCTGTGCCAACTCTTTGTTAAAAAGCTGTGATGTTTCTCTGCAGGAGTGTCAAAGAGGAGCTGGCAAATAGAAATCATTCGGGATCACCTTGAGGAGCAGCTGAGAACAAGTTTGAAGCGCGATCTCCTGAAGGCACAGTGATTGGCACCATCAATAGCTCAAGTCACTATCAGGGACCCAGTAAAAATAAATCCCAGCTGCATTTTTAAGATCCCAGGACACTTTTGCAAGGCTGCATCACTGCACATTAGCTTATTTTACATGGCCACCTACCAAAGAAAATCATTATAAACTAAGGTAATCAATATCTGCTAACAGATACTAACATGACAAACTTCAACACCAGGACAGTGGGGTAGGCTGAACCAGGACTCAGGAGGCTCCTGTCCTTGAGGAAAAGAGAGATTAGGGTCAGACATACCTCAGCATGGATCCATTCAGCTAGAGAAACTTTAGTACTGAATCAGTCATTCGGGGCTCATGGAGACAGCGCTTCCAGGCCTGCAAGCTCTCAAAAGAAATTGAGAGTTACAGGCAATCCAAAGTCTGTAAGTACCTCTTAAAGTTCGGCATTTTCTGGTTTTTTGTTTTGGCTTGTCTCAATTTAAATGCTCTATAGACTGTAAACTCACTCTGTTTAATCTTTCAGATTGTACCATCATCAGTTTTTCACAATGGGACAGACATTGTTTACATTGCAAGTTAAGCAGCAACATTGATCCGAATCTGACCTAACCTCTTAAAGTCAGAAAACCCCTAACTTATTTTGCCTTTTTGATTTGCACGCATCATGCAAATGCAAGTAGAAGATGACACCTCCATCCAGGAAAGGCAGAAAAGCAACATCCGGGGAAGAGAGGGCACTGCGAGCAGGTGTCAGCAGCCTACTGAATCAAAACTGATCCTAAAAGAAAGGTCTCAAAACCTCAGAAATTGGACTGGCTAAAGTACATGTGAGTACAAATCTACCTGCTCTTTTCTGCTTCTTGGAAAATTTGCTCAGTTCTCCTTTTGCCAAGATGTCTTTGTCTCTCTTTTTTTCTAGCTTATGATCAGGCCACGCGGAGTTGCTTATCTCTGACAATCAAACTAATTCGCTTATTTTCTCACTCTCAATTTTGGCCTATGTTGGCCAGTTTCTGTGTGAAATGTGATTTATTTCAGTAGCAAGTGACGGTCGTCCCTCCAATTAAGCATTTGGTGTTGCTACACAATGTGTTTTTATTTTATATATTTTATTATTGTTTATGTCAACTTTCAGCAACCCATACAGCTGTATTGATGTCTCAATTTTTGTGGTCAGGAAGATTGAACTACCTGGTCTAACCCCACCCCACAAATCTGTAGATTGGTCAACTTTTTCTCCAACTAGGTTGAAGAGTTTGGTCTTGCAGCGCATAACATTAGACCTACTTTGAAATGTTGAGCAATTTTTGTCTCAGGAATTTGAGATTTTAGTATCCATCCAAGGAAAAATGTTTTACCTTTGTTTCATAATTACTATGCATACTAGTTGTTCCCACTTACTACAATTTCAGTCCAGGCTACAGCTGATAACTCCATCCCTAAGCCCTGTGTGCCAGAAACTGATGGGACTCTGCATTTCAACCAAACCACCAATCAGCCTTACTGCAAATGGTGTCTCCTGAAACCCTGGGCACCGACTGATCAGGTATTCCAGCCTCACAACACCTACTTTTAAGATCTAGTTGTAACAAAAGCATGCACAAGCTTTGCACCTCTGGGAGAAAATAAAGGTCTGACTGCGACCATATGCTTCATATGCTTATGATAGAATGCTGTTTTTTTAACACCCAAATGTCTACTCAGATAGTAAATTAAATGGTAGCAAAGTTTTAGATCAAGAGGATTAAGAGCAACATAGAATTGGGTGTCATCTTCATAGAGCTTAGTGTCAGCACTGTCCTTGTAAAGCAGCTATATAACCTTTTTGGTGAGCAGCAATACTTCAGCAGCTGCCAACAGAGGTTGCCTACAGGATGTTGGTGTGCATTAAATTTGCTGCTCAAGTCTGATCAAAGGTGGCATTAAACAGGTACCCAAGAAGCTAACAACCTCATGTACAGAAACAAAATTCATCAGAGGGGTTCTAAATGAACAAATAATTACTTCATAGCCTCCTAGTGTGTGACATAGGGCTGTAAAGATTATAATTTACGCAAGCATTACATTCTTCTGTGGGAGATCTCATCTGCTTAGCCCAGGTTACATAGCAAGAACAGGCGTTCAAGGCAGAAGTGGAATGAAAGGAACCACCTCCCAGACAGCATCACAATGATTTTGAAGCTGTGATTTCTAGGTAAACAGAATGTTACAAGATAAAGACTGAAAAGTGAGGTGGCCTTAGGACAGAAACTTTGTTTTTCACTTTCCTCTCATGAAAATAATTCTTATATTCACCTACAATTACTAATACTTGCATAATTGGTTTTGAAACATGGATGGTGAGTGCTCTGTGATGTGTCTCAGGGTTGATCTTCATGGTGGCTACTGTTACATCCGTCAGAGCACAAAGCCACCCAAGCACAAGTTAATAGAACAGATAGTTCACCATGAAGCTCATACTCAACATACTTGAGAAATTGGTAGGCAGTGGAAACAGGGTACATGCTTCTGATTAGTTGTTCAGATTATAATAAGAATCAGAAAACTTACTTATATGTCTATAAATGATCCTCAAAGAAACACGTCTTCTTTTGTGTCAGACATAAAGGAACTCTAGCAAGTACCTTCTGTGTCATATGGACTGGCTGTGGAACTTCAGTGGGAAAGAAAACCATTCATAGGTGGGGATTTTTACTGACGGTTACAATGGGTTATTCCTGTCAAAATACAAATAATAATAGAATAGAAACAGATATAAAATATTATAATGTGGGAATGGTCAAACACATATTAATTAATGTAAAGTCAGTACTAAAGGTATACTGATCCAGTGTATAATATCCATATACTACTCTGCCACTTGCTTGTTGCTGATGCCACTGCTGTTTATATATCACTCATGCTCCACCTGTAGGGTTCATAGCTTTTTTTTTTTGAAGTTAATATTTGACATCTTAGAATGTTTTTATTGTAGAGCAAACGAGTTTTACCTATTGCAGACTGCCGATTCCAACTGTATAAGGTTCGAAATGACAGGGAAGGCAGAGGACTGGAGGAAGTGTTAGCTAGCCATACACCAACTGGAGAAAGAGACTTGTTGCACAAGGAACCAAAAAGTGTGTCCTGGTGTGGAGAAGGGCAGCGGTGATAAGGGACCGTAAACAAGTAGAGGTCAATGCTTGTGCAAGTTCGGTCAAGACTTGAATTGACTTGTGTAATGGTATCACAGCCGAATAAGCTTGAGAAGGGAATGTAGGAGGAAGTATTCATCCTCAATAATACCAACTGCACAAAGAACTTCCAACAAGGAACAGGAACTTTAAGGAACTGTTTTACAACTTACAAATAACTTATGATATTCATTGTGTCTAAAAGTAACCTGCCACCTGCGATAGTATTGCTTACACAGCACGATCCTATTAGCTACTAAGTATATGTGAAGCTACTTATTTGATAGAACTGAGGCTGGGATTACTGATGAAACAAAGCCTGGAAGGCTCACCATTAGAGTTATTTGTGGTGTTAGTACCTGGTCACAAATTAGTTTGTTGGATATTGTACTTGTAAATTTCCAGGTCTGTGGTGTTACCTAAAGGCATCTTGTGGTGTCCAGTTTAGAACTCGTTATTCTAATTTATGTTAGGTTAGAAAATAGTTGTATTTCTAAATCCAACCCAAATGACATAGGTTCCAGAG
>BRZM01002971.1:96534-118323 GCA_033238685.1 Lates japonicus | reverse complement strand
ATCATTTCTAGTTGGCTGTGCCCGCCATGCGGTGAACCTGCCTGAGGGTAGAGGCCTTGTGGGTCAGAGGAGTCCTGTCCATTTTCATCAGCAACAGTTATATGTAATGATGGTCAAGATAAATTCTCAATCAATATATTATTCATCATTTCATTGATCTCAATATTAATAAATGAAACAATTACTGTTTTAAATATACCTGAGCAAAATTCTTTGCTGTGATATTGTGATTCTTGCTCAACAATAAACAGCAAAGTATGGACAATGACTCTGAGTGACATTTTGAATATTATTCATTTATAAATACAGTATGGAACAATCATCTCTGCATCTTAAAGGTTATTTTTGTCACTGTCAACCAGAAAATCTAGACTATCTCTAAGTGTATTGACTTCCCACACACTGTCTGCTGGCTGTGGGTCAAAGCCCACTGGTTTATGCGCTCTGATAATTTAGTCAGGATGGCACAGTACTGTTGATTGTGATTTGGCTCCTATTTCTTGACAGAGATAGTATAGAATAGACTTGTCTTTGGTGGTGTACTATCATATACATTTTTACCAAAATGGTAAAAGATCAAAGCAGCAGAGGCTGACCTATCAGGACTTTTAGCTTGTAATATGGGTCAACATACTGATTCTATCTTTGACAGACACTCTACACGATAAATAACCATATCTTTCCTTACTCAGGTTTGTGGACACCATTTGTGTTCAATCCCATGCCAGTATTACTTTTCAAATATCACTGTCATGGTTTTCAGACTGATCCTCCATTATACAGCTGTTTCACATAATAGTAGTACTCCACATGACTTGACAAATTCTCTAGCAAAATAAAGCTCTGTGTGTTTTCATTTGTAGTCATTTTATGAAAGAGTTTCACTGATTGTCAAACTATGATTCTTGAAAGATAAAGTCTGGAGGATGACCACGGGCTGGTCTGAGCAGTACCTCCACCAGTCTGACTCTGGTCTCCTTCCAGTTCGGATACTTTTTCTTTCCATCGGCGTTGCAAAACTCATCACAGTTCCAGTTGGGATGAGAGAGAAACGGCAACAGTCTGAGGAACATCAGATGGACGTGAACCTTTCTGCTTACTCTTAAAGCGACTATACATTAACACTGGTGATGAGGGTTTATTGGTTTGTTGTTACCATATCTGCTGTCTCAGTTTGGAAAGATTATGGCTGCTGTAACCCAGGTGTAAGTTAGGCTCAACTATATGTTGAAAAGTTTTTCTGATAGAAGACATATCTCATCTAATAGAATCAAAAATAGCAAATAAAATAAGAAATATAAATAGTATAATGTGTTTTCACATCGTAAACTAAGTGAGTGATAAAATGGATAATACATTTTTTGTGTGACTTTTTCATTTTTGTTCAAACACCTCAATATACAATTAATTTGAGTGCCGGGAGATTTCCCATGCTGCACAGGCCCCTCTCCCCTCTCTGTCACATTTCATATCCCGCTGATCTTAACTCCCAACATCTTCCCTGAGTTCTGGTCTCCTCACCTCTCTGTCGCTCTGCAGGTATTTCTACTCAGGGGCTGTAGTGTCTGATCTGTGATGACATGCCCACCGCACCCCCATGATCATAACAATACCTGCTGTTATATCTAGGTGTGGTCCTGCTTCTAGTCACTGATGATATTATTATTATTATTATACTACTGTAATTGTCATTTCATTATTTTGCAATCAATATCATTAATAATGATATGTCTCTATGGATATGCATTATGCCATGTTCTCACACACACATGCCCCTCTTTCCAAACCAACCAGTTGGAACAACTCTGATTCTTCTTCAAAGGGCTTCTCCTGCTGCCGCTGGAGTGCTGTCCTTGAGCAGGTGCCGCCTCTCTGCTCCTATATGAAAAGTGCCGGATAACTTCTGTTGTGATTCTGTGCTGTATAAAATATTTGACACACTGTACCTCCTGAGCATCTTATTAGGAACACTGTGTACCAATACTGGGTAGGGCCTCCAATCTCCTGTTCTCCCATCACAAAGGTGTTCTGCAGTTCGGTCTGGTCTGGGAGGCCACTGAAGTTCACTGAACTCACTGTATTCATGAAACCTGTTTGAGACTTTGCTATGCAGTGGTGCACCATCATACTGGAAGGAGCCATTAGAAGATTGTTAACCTGTGGCCATAAAAGGATGCATGTGGTCAGCAACAATACTCAGCTCTGTGGTGATAAGCGTGATTCAAACTATGACTGATGAAAGCTGCCAACTGAGGCCTAAGGCAACCCCCGCATTACCACCATCACCAAGCTGTTATATTGAGCACAAGACAGGCTGGGTCCACTCGTTCATGCTGTTGATGCCAAATTCATTTAACAATACACATGCCTCACCAGAAATCCAGATTCATCAGACTGAGATCAGAAGTTCCAGTGCTTAAATCAGCCTGTCGCTTAATGGGTCAAGTTACGCAGTTATATGCACTGCACTGCTTACATGACTGGCTGCCTATGGATATATGAATATGGGTGTACAGATGTTCCCTTACTCAAAAAGCTTTCATTGAGTGTATACAGGGTTAATTACAAGTTCATCATTCTTCTACATATTCCAGTGTAGGAAATGGATTAGCCTGTAACGGTGAGTCCATTCAGGATATGGCGAGGGTCAGTGAACTTTTGGTCCCACGTTTACAAGACCTTGCATAACGTAAATCTCTTAAGCAATTTGATGGGCTTTAAACGGAGAAGTGTTAGCTGCGTGTTCGACAAGCTGACCTTGTTAAAAAATCAACATAAACTAAATAAAAAGTCTGATTCTATACGAGAGGTTTTCTTTGAGAAAGTTATTATCTGTGTAGAGAGGTGAACTGATAAAGACATAACTACTTCTACACATCCTGATATCCATATTCCACTGGCTGTGGTAGATATTTTGTCTGCTGCAAAGTACAAAGTCAAATTATGATAGTGCCATTACCACGCGTTAGCATGTTAGACAGCCATCACCAGTGCTTTACTCTGTCCTTAGCCTGCTTCATTTTAAAGCCAATTGCGGCACTAACAAAGGGTTTGTCTATGCGAAAAAAAATATGCAGAAAATCAGGCCATAAGTTGCCATTAAACTGTACAACTAGACCTCTGTTAACGTGTATTCTATTCATAACTGTTGCTACTTGTGGTGTTTTACCTAAATTCTGTTGAGAAACCGAAATTTATCCTCCTCCCCCAGTTTACTCACATGGCCTTCGGACCATGGCTTCTGGTCAAACTCAAACTAGCGCACGGGTTGTCTTTGAAAACACAGGAAAGGAAGGAGGAACATTTTCAAAAATATTACTAGTGGTGATTTTCCCTTTAATATCAGCATGACTGGTATTTAAGTTATGAAGGTTTGAATGAAACAGCCAAAGTTAGCTAACACATCAACTATTCTGTGACGCGCACACGGAGGTTCTACTACATTAGCTACGTGACGCTGCGGAGGACAGTTCATAAAACAGTTACATTATTCGTCGGATTTTATGACTTACTTTTATGTGCAGCACCGGGAGACACCTCAGAGAACAGCAATAAATCGCCAATACTACTGCAGCCTCAGACTGCTGATACTTCTTCTTTGACGGTAAACAGCATGCGGGTGCTTCGCCACCTACCGGTCTGTGTACAAACAGGAGAATTACCACGAGATTGACAGGAAACAAATCAGCCGTTAAAAAAAAAAAGTGCCACCTTATTTAATGTCCCAGTATTCTTGCCGCCTTTTTACATTGATTATTTACGTTTATTTTCCCTCAATTTACGCATTTCATACACATTTGTTGTTTGTCACTTCCAAACTACTACTTGTGACCTTCTTGACCTTACTTCCCAGTACTAATACCCAGGGCAGTGTCAGATCAATTTGTACATATTTATTATCATTAATACACACTGGACCCCAGTAATTAATAGACTCTATTTACAGACCCATTCATATCAGTATCATTACGCATTAAGATCCCACACCATACAGTTTTCCCTTGTGTTTGCTCCTTGCAGCATTCATTACATCGAAACTAAGTCTATTACAACACTTAGTAACTGACTATCACTATAGC
The DNA here is from genome assembly GCA_033238685.1 of Lates japonicus. Classification (NCBI taxonomy): domain Eukaryota; kingdom Metazoa; phylum Chordata; class Actinopteri; family Centropomidae; genus Lates; species Lates japonicus. The sequence continues at coordinate 114,244 of BRZM01002971.1, read as the reverse complement.
CCCGTATTTTATACATGTACACTTGCCTTTCCTGTCTTAACTTCTCCTCTCTCTGGCATTTGTCTTCCCTTTGGATCAGTGATCCCCAACCTACTGGGCCTGACCCAAAAGAAATGAAGGAATGTCTTGGGCCCTTCCCCACCTGTCATGACCTTAGTGCATGATTTGTGAGAAGCTCTGTCAAAGACTGACATTACCCTTAGGAGTTATTGGAAAGATATTTAATGTGTGAGGTCAAAAATATACATAACATATATATTTTCTTTCTTACGTGTAATGAAGCATATTAAAAACAGATGAACCTTGTTCTCTTAAATATAACAGAACGACTTTAAATTTGATGGAAAATGGGAAATGATCAAAACTTTAACCTTTTAAATTTTAACCAAAAGTCTTTCAATTTAGGACTGGCGTGGCATTGACCTCTATGCCTTTGTTGGTTCTGCTTCTGAATGGATAATCTTTGGCCACAGTTAACTCAGTTTACTTGAAATAGTTCACAAGTATGAATAAGCACTGTTCGGCTAAAAATACCACTAGGTGGTGCTGCAGCAGAGTTATAGCTGCTGTCGCTCCCCTTATGACAGTTGATGAAGAGCTACAGGGTCACTGACCACTGAAGAACACAACTTTTTCAGACCTGACTTGGGAATGTAGCTGACCTTGATAATGGTTCTGGATTTTGTGTTTTAAAATGTGTGGTCATTCAGTTTATTTCGCGATTTAATTCTGCTATCGTGTGGTTAACCAGAATCAATGTACATATTGGTCATTGTGCATGTATGGTATCACATATATTTCAACTGCTAATAACATGGTGTTAAACTTGAATGTAATAGTGAACATTTATACAGCATTCACTGGAAATCAGTAGAAATATTTATATCATAGTAATCACTTCATGTAAAAACATGTGTGTGTGTGTGTGTGTGTGTGTGTGTGTGTGTGGTGGTGGTGGTGGTTTGAAAGCACAAACCCAGGTGTCCTTGTGTCAATGTCAGAGGTGCTCCAGGCAGGACAGTGACAGGTAATGACAGCTCAGTCTGTTTCCCGTCTCTCATGGCGGGAGACATTTTCATTCAGCCCGCAGCCTCCTGCCAGGCGCTGCACACACACACACACACACACACACACACGACCATGACTTCGCAAGAGCTGGACAAACACCCAGGTTGTGATTGGCTAACTGACGGTGGTTTAAAGAATATGGATGATATCTAACATTCTCTGTGCTGTGCTGTGACATCAGGGATATTAGGGTGATTGCCACAGTATGTACAGATTAATCAAACTGTTCACTCTTGTGTAGTCTCTCCTACTAATTTTGGCTCAAACAGGCAGTGAGGGCAAAAAAGTAGTCATGTTTTTCTCTGTGCTGCTTTGAATTTAGAATTTTGAAGCAAACCATCGTCTGGCTGAACAGAATATTATCATCAAATCGCTACAATACATTTGCAGATCAGAAGGAGACAGATGACCAGACTGAGACAAATCAGCCCTCAGCCTATCAGACACTGACTCAGATAGAGGATGGCATCGCACCAGCACCACCGTTATTCACTTTCCCTGCAGACATAAACAGAGGATCCACATCACGCAGTGGAATTATCTGAACCCCACACTGCACTCAAGATGGCACGGCCTGAGAATGACTTTAACATCTTTTATTTTATTTATAGCAGACGTTTCATGATCACCAGAGGTTACGCATGACTGTTCTGCAGGGGGCTCTGTACTGCAAGGAAAATTATGTTTGGTCATGCAGATTTTAACATGTCACTGATCCATGTCTGTTCCACCCCTGGCGCCGCCTCAACATGTCTGACTTCATTTGTCCACAGGAAACTGCATGTGGACATATGTGGGCATTTATGTGGAACTCAATCTCTAATTTTTCTTACCAGATTCAATTAATCTACTTTGTTGTTTGGTTGGATTAAGACCTGCCAATCAAAAGAAGATTCCAGTACTGTGTTTTGAATTTGTTTGACTGTGTTTATGCTGGTCCATTTGTATTCAGAAGAGATGTTATTTTGATTCATTTTACTAACCAATCTTTAGCGAGGGACTTATCATTCTGTCAGTGCTGTGTTCATTCACCCTGGAGGCTGTGGTTGTGGTTGCTACAAGCAGTTAACTTTTCTCCTTAGCAGAAATGCTGAATCATGCTGGGAGGTCTGCTAATATGCTGATGATATTGTATATATATTCTAAACTTAATCTGAGTTCAGTGAACTCGCATAATAATTTATAAAATGCATATGAATTCTGCAACTGTCTGAAAATCTAAATAAAATTTTCTGAATTAACTTGAAATCATTAAAACTTATTTCATATTATTAAATCTACCTGAAGTTAGTGATAAAAGGTTAGTTGATTCAACTGAATTCTGGTATGATTTTTTTCTTTTTTACAGTGTTCAATCCAAACCAATATATCAGTCTATCCATAAAACACTAATACACATAAACACAGCAGTGAACTCTTGTTTCTCCCTCAGGGCCACTGCAGTCCTTGTTCACTAATGCTGAGAATTTTCAGCCAGCTGTGATATTCTCTGACAGGTGAACTGAGTCATTCCTGCCCAATACTAAAATAACCTCTCTGCCTACTCTCAGCCTCATGCATACACACTAATAACCCTGCACAACACGCAGAGAGATGGGAATCCTGTGATGAAATGAACCCACGGACCTCGCTGTGCGTGTGATAGTGTAGCTGTCCAGGAGACGTCTTGATCCTGTCCGTCTTTCTCTTATTAACAAGGTCTGCAACCTTTTGGTCCCAGCTCCTCCTTCAATCAGAAATTATACATCATCCATCTTTCTTTTGATTTTCACAGACAGCTGTCTTTTCTCTGCTGTAGCCCACTGGCTCAGTAATTGAATCAGAGCCCCAAGCACCACCCACGGGTGTGTATGTGTATACTATGTATGTCAGGGTATACGGTGCTCTAAGCTGCCTCAGAGCCAGATGTGCTTCTGGGTTCTAATGGTTTAAGGTCATCTTGTCTTCACAGGGTTAAAGGGGTAATCTGTTTTTACATAGATTTTAATAATTGTATTGATCCTCTGAAGTGTAAGACACAGCAAGACCTGTTCACCAAATCAGCTTTAGCTTTTCCTCACAGAGGTCGACAACACATCAGACCTCTGAGCAGGAGACCGCTGTATGATTTCTGTTTCACGTAGACAGGCGACATTGGCTTCTCTTAACCATGACCATCGTTAACAAACCATTACCATATAGTTACTATGTGAATTTCCTCCCAGTATTAATAGCATCTACAGTGGTATGAAAGTTTGGGCACCCTGATAATTTTCAAGATTTTCCTTTATAAATCACTGGTTGTTCGATCAGCAATTTCAGTTAAATATACTCATATAGCAGACAAACACAGTGATATATGAGAAGGAAATGAAGTTTATAGGATTTACAGAAAGTGTGCAATAATTAAACAAAAGTAGGTAGGCATAAATCTGGGCACCCCAACAGAAAAAATTACATCAATATTCAGTATGTCTCCTTGCAGAAATAGCCTCTAAACGCTTCCTAGCCTCCAATGAGGGTCTGGATTCGGTTTAAAGGTATTTTTTGACCATTTTTCTTACAAAACATCTCCAGTTCAATAGGTTTGATGGTTTCTGCATGGACAGCCCGCTTAAATCACACCACAGATTTTCAACAATAATATTCAGGGTCTGGGACTGAGATGGCTATCCAGAATGTTGTACTTGTTCCTCTGCATGAATGCCTTAGTAGAATTTGAGCAGTGTTTGGGGTTGTTGTCTTGTTGTTATCCAGCCCCGGCGCAACTTCAACTTTGTCACTGATTCTTGAACATTGTTCGCAAGAATCTGCTGATACTGACTGGAATCCATGCGACCTTTCAACTTTAACTTTACTTGCCAGTACCTGTTTCCACACACAGCCCTCACAAAATGATGGAACCACCACCAAATTTACTGTGGGTAGCAAGTGTTTGTCTTGAATGTTGTGTTCTTCATCCACCATGCATACCGCCTTTGTTATGTCCAATAACTCAATTTTTAGTTTCATCGTCCACAGCACCTTATTCCAAAATGAAGCTGGTTTGTCCAATGTGTTTTTAGCATACCCTCAGGGCGACTTGTTTGTGGTATGTGCGCAGAAAAGGCTTCTTCCGTGACATTTCCCATACAGCATCACCTTGTGCAAGTGCGCTTGAATAGTTGAACGATGCACAGTGACACCATCTGTAGCAAGATCATGTTGTGGTCTTGAGCTGGTCTGTGGGTTGAGTTTGACTCTTCTCACCATCCTTCTCGCCTGTGCTTATCTGAGATTTTTTCTGGCCTGCCACTCCGGGCCTTACCAGAACTGGTGCCTGTGGTCACCCATTTCACACTATGTTTCACAGTGAAAACTGACAGCTGAAACTTGAGCGAGCTTTTTGAATCTTCCCCAAACCATGATGTTGAATAATCGTTGTTGCACCTAGTAAGTCATTTGACAGTTGTTTTGAGGTTCATGTTGGCAATTTTCGAGAAGATGCAAAGAGGAGAACAACTTGCAATTGGCCACCTTAAATACCTCCTTTTCATGATTGGTTTACCTGTGTATGTAGGTCAAGGGTCAATGAGCTTACCAAACAAATTTTGTGTTCCAAATAATTACTGCTAAAGGTATTCAAATCAATAGAAACAACAAGGTGCCCAAATTTATGCACCTGCCTCACTTTTGTTTTTAAAGAATTATTGCACACTTTCTGTAAACTTATAAACTTCATTTCACTTCATATCACCGTGTTTGTCTGCTATATGATAGGATGTCTGAAAATTGCTAGATCCGGTCAACCAGATTTATAAAGGAAAATCTTGAAAATTATCAGGGGTGCCCAAACTTTTTCATACCACTGTATCTAATCTAATATATTGTAATCCATGATGATGAAGGTCCCCTAACCTTAACCCATGTGACATGTGTCATGTGACCACAGTTGTGGGATAACAGTAACTGTTCATTTGGAGCAGGATTCATTTGGAATTGTGTCCGTCCACTTAATGATTTAAGTCTCTTTTGGCTCTGTTTTGGTTTTCAACAGTCCCTGTGGAAAGAAATATTGTCTCCTCAGAGGCTAAATGATCCACTAAATTCACAAACTAGTTTCTACCTGTGTCTGTCTGTTTGGTGCAGCTGCTGCTGGAAACCAGGCTGATTAGAGCAGTGAGAAAACCAGCGCAAGATGGGTGCTGATATCGTGCACTGGTGATGTCACTGGGAGCTGGTCTGTGCAGTATTGATTGGATGGTGGAGATGTGGCACTGAGGTCCCACCCATAGACCCACCTGACCCAACTGTGAGTCATGACATCCACCCCCTTTTTTATTTTATTACCATCACACACACAATAACAAATTAAAACCAAATATATCAGAAAATTGAGCACTTGAAAACACAGTAACATATATACACACACAATAACCTATACTGCAGCCAGCCACCAGGGGCTGATTGAGATGTTTTGGTTTCACTTTTGGGGAGCTGTCATGTGGTCCATCTTTATGTGCAGTCATTGGGCTGCAGAGAAAATATGCATTTTATTGCTTTGGACTTTCAATTTTTTGAGGAAGACTGTGTTAATTCTCCTTTCATAGTTGTACTCTATTAAGGGTCAAAGTTCTATGTTAGCTCTATGCTAAGAGAAGGATGAGTTAGCGTCATTCGACAGCACTTGGGGATTAGCTAACAGAAAACCTTCCATATTCTCATAGCCAAAGTAAAACATAGAATACTTATCAATGGTTAGTTGTAGTGTTATACAGCTCTATGGTCAAATCAATGACAAGCCAAAACTACATTTGATCATCAGTGAAACAGCAACCACTCTGGACAAGACAAAACAGACACATCAGCTGTCTATGAACACCAGAACAAAACTACACCCACCATCCACATCCAATGGGAAGAGGTCAAAGGTCATCAACCAGGAGTCAGAGGAAAGATCAGGGAGGACATTTACATCTGAACCCAGAGAGCAGAGATCTCAGCAGAAACAAGGGTTACCATCTCCATCCATATACAACTAATTTATGTGACAGGTGTAGATGAAGTTATAGTTAACTGACCCTTAAACTTAGATCAGTTTGTTAAATATACAGCTCTCAGTGATTATAATTGTTTGAATTCACTTCAATACAACTGTTCATTTCAACATGGCTGACTACTAAAGCTGTCACGATTCATTCAGGCAGGCTGATTCTCTCCTCATAATCTGTGTTTTGTTTTTTCAGTAGGAACCAGTCAGCATCCTGATAGGCTGTCTATGTTCCAATCAGAGCATCATTCTGATGCAGAGAATCTGAAAAAGGACAAACAACTGTTCCTACTTTGTGCCTGTGTTTTCATTTCCATCATTTTCAACTAATTACACTGCTGAGATCTGAGGACACAGGTTAATATTTCCTCACCAAATCACAGGCCTGAGCAACAAACCTCAGCACCTCTTTTATATCAACCACTCACTTGTTTTATTAATTTAAATGATTTTGCCTAATCAGGTCAACTTTCCAGGGTCATGTCTTCTGTCTCTTTCAGTCCAGTGCCTTGTGTTACAATAATCCTACTAATCTAGATGCTCACCTTACCTATGAGGGCTTTGCATCTGACTGTTCCTACAAATACTCTCAAACACACGTTCCATCTCCTTCCATAGACTGTGATATGGGGACACTCCTCTCCCCTTCTTCTGCTCTGCCTGTGTTCTGGGGTCACCTAGAGGGCCTGTCAATGTCACCACCCTTAACCAGTTTAACCAATCGGGCAGAACCTTTTGGGACCCCCCCACACACACACACACACCCACCCCCTTCCTCTTTTTCATTTCAGCACCACACCCCCTCCCCAGCATCCCCTGTGACAAATCAGATGGCTAAGGGTCCCCTCTCTGTCTTGGTATCCCAACCCCCATAAAGCAGGCTACCATCCCCCATAACCCACTGCATGGTAATAACTGGCAGGTGTATATAATATGATGGGAATTTCCAGCAGGTTAGATGGTCATGTTGTTGTAGTGACAGGTGTGGAAATGCACAACAGGCAGGGAGCGATGATGCTGGGACAATTTCACAGCAGACGTGCAACGTCAAGACACTTTAAAAAAAAAAAAATAGAAATGGGTGAGAACTGACACTGTGAGGACAGAAAGTGTGTGTGTGTGTGTGTGTGTGTGTGTGTGTGTGTGCGTATGTATGTGGAGGCAGGAATTTTTCAGCTGTCATCTGACACAGTATACAAATGTATTTACACTCTTTTACTCTCAAGTGCACAAAACTAGCTCAGCATCACAGCTGCAGTGAATTAAACAGGCTAATTATTCAGCATATTATCTATAGTCAGTATATTATGTTGACAACTTGGGACTCATTCCTGTCATACCAATGAAATGCTGCACTGAGCCAAAATAAAAGAGAGTGGTTACTACAGCGTGTGCTGGAGGAAGTGCAACAACCCAGATTCTCACACACACACACGCACACGCACAAAACACACTGATGCAGTAGAAGAGGGGAAAGAGATGTCATGCAGAATAAGAATCTTCCCGCTACTTAGCCTATGTTCTAAAGCACAATGGGCTGAGATGAAGGTGAAGACGGAGAGAAGCAGAGTGTGACACAGAAGGAGTGTGTGTGTGTGTGTGCTCTGTGTGTGTATCAAAGAGTGAGTGAGAGACCCGAGGAAAACGTCATCTGCCTGGACTGGACTACCGGACTACAAGCATACAGGCACCGTCCGGAGGAGGGACAGTGGCTCCACTGTGTAGCCGGACAGAGAGTCACTGTGCTCGGACAGGAAACCATTGCCGTTACCGGTAATCTCAGCAGCGGCAGCGGAGGCGGGAGCAGCGGTGCTGAATGCTGGAGGACACCGCGCAAAGTGACACCGGGACCAGTTGTTAGTGAGTGACTGGCGTGGGGGAACATGGCTTCTTCTCCGGTCACCCCAGCATCGCTCGAAGGAGGGACACCTTCACCCACCGGGAATGAGGAGCTCTCTACAACCCGACAGGTACACGTCTGTGACCCCTTCAAAGCCCCCTGTAGTTCAGCAACGCTGAACTTCATTTAAAAACACACCACTTTAAGGCTTACTCGGGTATCTGCAGAGTCACATGCACGCAGGAGCTTTATTTTAGATATAGTCTGACTCAGCAGAACTTGTTCTTTAATTCGGCATGCTTTTAATACTTTAACCAGCGCTTAATTTTAAATTAAATCTCATTTTCAAATCGCTTCATCATGTCGTTTCATCCTAAACAGTGGTGGAGTTAAGAAGCAGTATGACCCGATATAAAAGTTCATACTTTATCGAAACAAGTGCCACTTGGTTAATCCAGCGTGCACCGAATTCAACACGATACTTAAAGACATTTCCAAGCACCTGAGTCATCCCCTGTCACACATGTATATCTGCTGATGGTAAAGGAAGCATGAACCTGACAGATTTTGAATGGAGTTCGGCGTGACGTATTGTCGCCGCTGACACTGATACTGTAGTGCTGGATGATAGTTTGTCCCGTAAAGAGACAGCAGGCTCTGACGGGGAAGGCGTTTCCCTGAATGTGACACTTGCACGGCCGTCCAAACCACTGCTGGAAAATCACGCTATCCTCTTGGCTGCTTATCAAATGATGTTTATCCTGAGCCTGTGTTGATTTTTTTCTATAGATGCTGAAAATACATTTCTTCCTACCTAGTATTTACAGTATGTGTCCCACTCAGTTGCTTCAGCTTTTGCATGTTTTGAATCACAGTCCTGTGCATATTGAAATATATACCTCTTTTCTTTTCATCAGCCTGTCAAACTGAAGGTTATGGTGTACTGTGGATGAGTCATACACTGGAGAACCCACATGTGTTTCTGTCAGATAAACACAGAGTACTCAAACACTCACATTTAGCTGCTATACAGCATGTTGTCTTTGGAGAGGTGAATTTGTTTACAGCCTGCTCCAAATTGACACCTTCACAACAGGTGTATGGTGGTATCAGTGTCACCAGTCTGGCGGCTCTGATGTCCTAATGTGTATGTAGGGATGGAGTGCCAGGAATGCAAAAGTGAATGCCAGCTTTGACTGCCTGTTCTCTAACCTGGGCACAGGGGACATCAGAGAATCAGTCAGATGATATGAAGATGTGTGATGATATGAAATTACGATTTGAATTATGAGAATTTTAGTACCTAGAAATTCTGTGGAATGATGGCAGCCAGCTGCACATGACATGTTCAGGTTGTTATATGTTAAACTATGTTAAAGCCTTGTCTGTGTTTTGAAAATATCTGGGTCGGCCATGTTGATGTCTTGCAGACAAGAAATCTGTTATCTGTTCTGGTAGGAGCATATATACTGTATAATCACATGCTTATTATATAACCCACTAGGTCACTCATGTACTTTGGGTGAGTGCCAGAGGAAAAAAATGGCTTAATTTTGGAGCAAAGAGAATTGTTGTCAGTGGATGTGCTTGCAAAACAGAGTAAAACTACGCAAATCTTTCTTGTTAAAATCTGTCTTTTATGAACTTGGGTGAAATTTGCATTGGCTGTTGACCAGTAGCAAACTGTCTTGAGTGCTGACCTGAACAATGACCTTTGAGGAAATGGAAAGTTGCGATGTTAGCTATGTTGAACAGTTTGTTTAGTTGCTTTGTCAGAGTAAAGTATTAATATAAAGCTCCACATAAGAGACATGGTTTGCAGTCTGTCGTGGGACAGGAGCTGAATAAACTTTGTCTGGTTAGCGACAAAGTTAGCTGACTTGCTAACTGGCAGTTAACCACCACCTAACATGAAGAGCTTTGGTGACTGACTAACAGCATGTTCAAAGTGGGTTAACGTGTTAGCTAGCTCACCAGCTACAGAAGTTTATCTTATTTGTACAGTTTTGTAGCCCTCTGTTTGACACGTATATATATATATATAACATAGTTCAAGTGTTTTCATAACAGAAGCTATCTGGAACTGGAGGAATTATTCATCATATACTGTGTCAGTTTTTGTGGTAAACTGACCCCGGATCTGTCATAAATGATCAACTCACATCTCAACTGAGATCTTGTGTGACCGCTATAAAGTGTTGATGAGTTTAACTCTGTTACACAGCTTTTTTTAATTTTAAGAGTCAAATTGGTCCTCATCAGTCAAATTAAAAATGTTAAGTTAATGTTTACCAGTTCACTTACATGCAAGGACAGATAGTGTGTCCTATTGGATAAACACTGCCTTGTAGTCAGAACTCATGGATGAACTAACTGTGACACAGACTTTGGCATAGAGTCATATTTGCTGCAGACCCACATCTTAGTACTCACCAACTAGCCCCATGAATAGTCACTTTGTCAGAAAGCTAGGCACTAACTGTAAGGATGCAAGGATGACTGGATGGATTTTGCTGCGCCACCGTCTGATATGACCAGACCTTCATGGTAGAAACTGTATGACCTGGCCATCTCTCCATCATACATTATTTGATTGCTAAAAATTGCTAAATTGCTAAAATTCTGTGCTGATTGGTCTTATTCTTGCAGACAGAGCTGTAGTTTTGCACACAAAAGGTCTGTGGACTGAGAGCTACAACACATTTTCCATTCAACCACAGTTGCAGTATTTCCTGTAAGCACTCCAAATTACCACTGGAAAGCACTGCACTGTTATGGACACGTGGGTATGGGTGCTTGACAGTTTCATTTTATTCTATAGGCTGGATATTGAAATGCTGACATAATTTATGCAAGTATAATAAGACTTTTCAGTGGAAAAATCAGCAGCATTTTGTTTCTTTGTGTGATTTCTTTGTGGTTAGCACCTTACATAATTTATTTGTGTTTGATTTGTCAATTCATCAGAGCTGTTGTTCAGTCTCTGAGGGCAAATTCAAGTCAAGTCACAAATCTTAGTAAGCAAATTGCCTTTTGATTCTTTAAATGCTGACCACTGAAATTATATGGCATTAGAACATTTCCTTCTCATTCTGTGTCTAATAGAGCTTGTGCCCTAATAATCAAAACTCCAAGGTGTGGCTTTGCAAGGCTTGCCTGATGTTGTTTTTCTCCTTGTGTTCTTTTGGGATTTTACCACTGGTGCACTACGGCACATTGTTGTGATGTGTGAGTCCCTGTTGTGTTTGTGTCTCACACGCGCATGTAAGTGCACAAATACACAAGCGACATGTTTATGTTTTTTTTGCTATTCAACTTGTTAACAGTTGGTGGAGGTAATGTGCCAAGAAACACAGCATTGTGCCAGCAAAAGACAGGGAAGATGACTGCTAACTAGAAAAGATGGATGTAAACAACACAAATAAAATATTTAAAAATTGGGTTTGCAGATGTTTTATGAGGAAGAAAATTCAATCAACATATCTGTTAGACATCAAGGACACACAGTACATTTAGGTTAGAAACACTGAATATGCTGCATTTGTTTGCAGGAAGACTCCACAGGGTTCTGTCCCAGGGTTGATTACATATGTACAGTGATTGGCCAGTGAGCCCAGTCCTAGAACGTATATGTAGCACTTTTCACAACACTGTAAAAGACATATACACATAGGGCCAGTAAAAATGTTTTTGATTCTTTTGATGGTCCACTGGCCCAATGGCCTGTTCACCATTGGGTGTTTTGAGGACGGGGTGTTTGCCAGCTGCGCTACGTTGACCCAAAGTTATGCTAACATATTGACTGGACCTGCGAATGTTAGCAGTCTCTTCCTCATCACCATCTATTTGGCCATCTGAAAAAACAGTTTTTACCTTTGTTCCAGATGTCGCCGTTAGCTTTCCAACCACCATGTTTCCAGCCGAGCTGCTCTACATTCCCTGATATTTAGGCCCGTTGGCATGCAATACACTGGGTCTTTATAGATGTTTTTGTATTTATTGATTCCTAAAATTAAATAAACTAGGCATCATATGTCATTTTAAATTGAGACTTAATTGGTCAGCCAGGCAGATTTTTTGGACCTATATGTTTTTGTCTTGTAATCACTGGCTTTAGTTGACTATTTTGGTCTTGTATGATGGACTAAACGTAATTTATATTATTTTATCTTATTTACTATTGTAATCTGCGGGGTGTTTTATTTTGAAAAATGACCGGAAAATGGCCCATCACATCCGTCTGTGCCGCCTGATACCGCTTGACACACACCTGGGTGTGATGCCCGACAAAGGTAAACTAACTAACTAGCTAAAATTAGTTAAAAAAACAAAACAATTGTCCGTGGATAGTTTCTTTAAAGAAGACAGAAGAAAAGCCCAAGACTGTCAAGAAAAACAAAGCTGCATTTATTGGGAAATAGCAGGAGTCCTACTTAAAATAGGGCTTTATCGCGACAGGTGATTCACGTGCTCCAGACCCCCTCTACATAATATGTGGCTACAGGCTATAAAATGAGGCAGTGAAGCCTTCGAAACAGCTTCGACACATAGAGACAGAGCACCCTGCGTTAAAAGACAAGCCTGAACTCAAGTTCTCGGAAGAAAAAAACGTGAACAAGAAGGACAGAAGCAAGTCTTCAGGGCCACCACAGCAACAGGTGTAGCTGCACTGAGAGCACCGTACTTCCATGCTAACCGTGTTGCTAATGGCTAAGAAGCTGTTCACTGTTGAAGAGCTGCCTGCTGCTGCGTCACGGTGAGTTGTATATTATAATGCTCTCCACGTGTGTTTCTTTTTATGCCGAATCTGTATTCCGGTAATTTACTTGTCTTCTTCAAATAGATACAAATGTCCGTGGAGGCGTGTTTAAGGAAAAAACCAATAGTGAGAGATAACAGAAAAGCCTAAGGCTATGAAAAACAAAGCTGCATTTAGCGGGGAGCATTAAATATTATCACATGAAACGGTCTATGGGGCAAAGGTTGGGGACCGCTGGACTAAATCATTATTTAAAGTCAATCTGTGGTTAGAATACAACATGGCTCCCAGTGGCTGAATCTGTCACAGTTTGAAATTAATAAGCTGAACAGAGCTGTCACCGTGATTGTCTCATTTGTTTCTGCACACACACATACTATCAGAATAATCAGAGAAATGATGTAAGTACATAACATTTAATCACATTCACAGAGCAACTCATAAGCCACTCAGGAAGCCTATGATTTCCTTTAGGCTGCACTGCCACGAAGAACAAATAAAGCTTAACTTCCGTTTGGCCCCCAGAATTGAGTTTGTGCTGTTGGCATACGCAGCCTTCAGGATATTTGTCTCCAGGTGTCTGAAAGTGGAGTGATTAACATTGAAAACAGGAATGTGAGGTTGTGATGGCGGACAGGCGGTTGGGGGTGAATATCAAGTTTGCTGGGTCTGCTCCTGCTGGGGAGGACATCTGTCACTTGTTTTTTCTGCCTCAGCGGGTCAGATAGTCCTTGCCAGACTGTAGAGAGCCATGGCTCTAAACGGGAGGAGAGAAACAGAGGGGAGAGAGAAATACATTGCTTTAGTAGAGATCAATTAAATGATGTTAATGTGATAGTCTGGAAGGCAGCACACATCAGGCTTCAGTTTCTCGTCTCCAGGTTCTTTGGGATACTTCAATATATTCGTTTTGTATACTGCTGTTTTAGAAGTCACGTTTTGTTTCTTTTCCTCAGTTTTTGATGACACTTAAAATAAAGTCCTTGAATCCTTGAACATCTCTGACACACTGACATTCACCAACTAACCAACTTATAAATCACACCATGTCAGCTGAGACATCTTCTTTTGATCCTGTATTATGGTCTTTAACCCTGAAGAACTGAAGAAATGCATACCTATACTAATAGGATGCTAGCTCACTGGTACAGAAGACAACAAGGTAAAGGGAAATATTTTAAATGATGTGTACAAAGCACAAGGCTCATTTCAGAATCAAGGATTAAACAATGTTCTAGACCAAGGTAGCCTTTTACAAACCCAGTTTGATTTTATCTCCAGACTTGCCCTCTTAGGCACAGTTGAATTCAAGGTGTTGACTTGGCTTGAATTACCTCAAGAATATGAAGTTATTCCATGGCTAAATTAAATAATTAAAGTTTAACTTTAGTTAATGATTAATTCTCTCTATGAGTGGAGATAATATATATACTATTTGCACTTGGACTTACTGTGGTCAAGAAACAGCACACCTCTAGTCAGACCAACAACTTTTCTGTAACAAACAGTTACTGACGAAGCTAACCATTCCCGGTTGATTAATTCTCTTTCTGACTGATTTTTGCTTGTACAGAAAATACAGTGGAGATTTCCTCTTCTGGAGCCCAGAGTTACACAGTGCCAAAAGGGAGAGCAATCCTCTCTTCTCTTCTCTCAGAAATTACATATCATGTTCATGTTTTTTATATCATGTTCATGGGCATGTTTTCTCCTTCCACTGTGAAGCTTACATGCCGTCAAACTAGGCAACTGTTTTTTCCTATGAGCATTTTCTTTTTCATAGCCTGCCTTGCTTTAGGCCATCCAGGTTCCTGTCCAACTGAAGCGCTACCGAAATCATGCAACTCAAGATCAGACACTGTATGACAGTATATACTTTCTCTTCATTTCTCTTTTTTGTCTACTGGGTCTTATATGTGGTTGTTTTTGTACATTTACAAGAATATAAGATATACAAGGACCTTTTGGACTGGATCATTATGTCAGGCATGTTTAAAGGAGAATGTTGATCAGTTACTGACTCAAACTTTTTCTCTTTTTTATCTTAACCCCTTTATTTGTACTTCATGCTGAGACATTTATAATTGCATATGTTGACATCAAAACAAAGAAACACACAAACACTAATTTGTGATTACATTTCAAATGCACAGACTCAGTGCATTTGAGCTCTGTCTCACAGAGCTCAGAGAATACTACCTAACATCTTGATGTGATTTCTGTTTTGTTGGACAAACCTTCCACATAGACCTTTGGCGTGTTTTGTTTTATCTTTGCTGTGTTTATACTATAACTATAAAACTGGAAAAATCCTTTTCCATGACAGACCTTGCCAGGCCCAAATAGAAAGTACATAGCACAGTGAATTGTATTTCTTGTAGTGTGAGCAGAAAAACCCCATCACTGAACTGCTTTCCCCACAGTAACATACCAAGCACGTTCTTTTCTTCTTTAATATAGCACCTTCAGTAGAATGCTTTTTTTGTGTGGTTTGATTGAATGATCATGAGGTCAGGAAAGGTCTTCCTCACAATGAAAGTTCAAACTACCAACTGATAAATTACATTTAGCGTGAGGCTGCCTGCAAATTAGGCTCCCTATTCTCCTTGTATGATGTCAACAGAATGGAGTTGCCAAGAAGTACAGGGCCTTGGAATGTGTCCTACCAAAGGCTGAGGCAGTCTATTATCTTGGTACTGTACATGGCACAGACAGAGAGAATGGGACATGCACCCTCATAGATAAGTTTGATCACAGGCAAACAGTGATTAACCGTACTATAGTACCTCACATGGGTTCAGCTGTTAGCAGGTCCACCTAAACTGATATGTAATCATAGATTTCAAGACAAAAATGCACTATACATAATGAAAACATAATCTGATCATTTGTTGGGTCTGGTGGTTTTTTAAAAGAATGTAATAAGACTACTCAAATCAGTTAACTGACGCTGTGTTTTAGCAGAGACAAAATAGTAGAAACAGGTGTGCTCAGCAAATTCCTTGGATGTATGAACCTGAAGATAAAATATGTTAATCTTGGAAATAAAATTATACAACTTAAAATACTTGTAGCAGAGAAATAGCTAGAACATTTTCTGGAACAAACACCCCAGATAAAAATTATATGACTGAGACCCACTTCTCTCAATAAAGACATACATTTCTTGAATTATCTACAATGGGTATAATTAGTCTTTGGACATTCAACAAGTCCCAGGATGGTCTGGTCCCCGGCACTAATTGAGAACACTACTGTAACTTCATGAATTACATCACACGAAAATCCTGGGAAACTGTACAGAGCGACCAAAGTAGCTTATCAAAATTGAACAATAGTTTAGACTACCAGAACTGCTGTACTAAATTCCTGGAATTCAACCACGTCAACACGTTTTACCTGTATGATGGCTGTACCGAAATGAAGATTAAAAATTTACACTGAATAAGAACATACTCAAATTCTTTCCCGTAGACCTGCAGATGTCCTTTGAAGAAAGCAGTGCCTCCTCTTGGATTCTCAGCTTTACACTCTATACCGGTTCCAGGTCCTCCAGTTGAATCTCAGCACAGCCTGGGACTTCGGGCCTTGCTTTCTTGGGGATGTTACCATTAATCTTCCTCATTGGCACCGGACTGTGAGGAGAGAGGAGTAAAATTATTATACTCAATAATACAGTCTGAGAGGTGACTGTGATTACAGTATAGGTGTAGCTGCAATGATGAAATTCCTGCAATTAGAACAGCTTTTCTTTAAAAAGTAAGGACATTGTGTGGGATGATACATTTATAACACTCATTGGTCATCTATGTCTGTCAATGACCTTTCATAAAAACTACTCTTCTGTAAGATTTTTGTGTACCTTCACCATGATATAATATCAAAAGATATCCTTGATAAATTATCTCTAGCCAGTTCCTGGGAGTTTTGCCTCCGTGGGGAGAACATAAAAAATTAAAATTGAACATTCTACAATTTCAGGTTTATAATTCTTACTTACACTGTGTTACCTTTTAAATGTTAAACTCATGTAAAAACCATCAATTTAATGATTAGTCAAGTTTGACTGTGACAAAAATCAGTCATATGAATCATTAACCACTGACCACTCATGATATGTTTACTGTACCAAATAGCCTCACATTACCCCCAGGTTTCAGAGGACAGGGATGATATTAATCAGAGTTGTTACGCAGCCAGAGATGTTTATGATTAGTGTACGAGCAATGTCATCTATCTTTGTTTATTCATGGACTGCCCTATAGATCCTTATGATAGATGACTTGCACATGCAGAGAGAGAATGTCTCACTATGCGCTCAGTATCAGTAGTGCTCCCTTGTATGACAACTAGAATAGACAGGTCTCTGAAAGATGGAAATGTGACACCATACAAACCTCCAGTGAACCCATCAATCATTTAGCCAAGATGGAAATGTTACATCCCTGAGCACATCTGTCTCACAAGGACTAAGTGCTCTGACACCGTGGACTCAAATTAAATTCAGGCATGTTTTATATCAAATAAAGTATTTTTCCATTTGGACAGAACTTTACGTCTCGCTAATAGTTTAAAACATTTTCTTTTGCTGTATTTTTGACTAAGTGTTGCAACACAGCGCCTGGTGGGGTTCCCTCACGTCACTGGGAATGTGAAGTAACATGCTGAATAATAGTCAGTAGTTTCGAAACTAATTTTCGTCACTGGGACCCCATATTTTTGCACAGCAGATATGAGACAGTTCTGTCACTATGTGTTGAGCCAAAGTTGTAATTGATAATTTAGTTTTGATCTCTGTGTAAAAATGTGAATTAAATACATGGCTGTTTTCTCAATATAATATATGCGATGATTAATAATGACATGAACGTTCACCCCTATTTGCACTTTCTCCCTGTTCCTTTCTCTTCATTCAATAATCCCTGACAAAGTGAGAATACAATTGACCTATTTACAGTAATTAGTCAAAACATTAATCTAGGTAAATAATGGAAAAAGCTGATTGATCGCATTCATAAATATGGCCATAACTTCC
>BRZM01002971.1:51270-68950 GCA_033238685.1 Lates japonicus | reverse complement strand
ATTTTATTTTTTTGTAAGCCTACTCTCTTTTTTTCTTCCAGGTGTTGAAGGAGCTAGCAGACCGGAGACCACTGTAGGTAACATCATCTTTCTGTCGTAGCTTCTCATGTGGCTTTAGTCCCTGTGACTTGTTTCTCTTGTTGGATGCAGGAATACTAAGATCGGGCTTTGATATGCAGAGTAGTACATGCTAGGTAGAACCAATCCATTGTTGATCTGATTCTTTTCTTATTAGATTGCAAAAGAAAACAGGGTCTTGTTGATTCTTGGATCTAACTCCCGTGGAGTGGATGGAGATCAGCAGCAGCAGCAGTGTTGTGTGGTGAGACAGAAGACAGAATCAGAGATTCATAGTCTGATCTGATATTTGGCATCATATTGTGATATAAAACCACTGATAAGATACAGTAGATGGTCATAGAGGAGACTTGTTGATGACCTGAGAGCAGACATTTGTTCAGCTTATGATGTTTCAAATTAATGGTTGGTGCTGGCTGTGGTATTTGAATTGGTATTTATCATTTATGGCACAGAGAAGTATCTAAAAGAGCCATGTCACATATTCCTTTATTTCAGGTGAAAACAAACTTTTCATGCTTGTTTTTATGCTTTAAACCCAACCAAGTCACAATTGTTTGCTGTAAAGTCCCACACACTGCAGTCTGAATAAGTTGGACTGTTTGTCTTCAGCTGTGATTACCCTCTAGATGCAGCTTCATTTTTCATGGTCAGAGACAGAATTTGTGTGTCTGCTGTATTGAGTTAGTGTCTAAGAACAGTGGTGACTGGCCTGTCAGGATTCAGAATGTAAATTTCTGTTAGAGACAGACACTGAAGCCTCCACGCATCTCCAGTATACTACTGGCAACCTGACTTCAACACAGTGAAGGATCATATAGCAAAACACAGACAAGATGAAAAGAACTGAATGGAGTAGAATACAGCAGTGTAGAGGAAATGCAGTACAACAGGCACATTAATAGCTTCCTATACTTGTCAGATATTAGAAATAAGGAAGTGAGTTTTGTGTGTTTAGTGCTGTTATGGTTTACCATAGCTGGATCCTAGCATTTTCTATTTTTTTCACTGTGCAGTGTAGAAATAACCCCATTATTGTTCTCTGGTATAAACCATGTATGTAGTGTCCTGTTACTTATCTGCCGACAGACAGCCTCCATCACTGATGTATTCGTGTCAATACTGGCTGATACATTGTCTTGGCTGGATTTATTGCTGACTGTAGTTGAAAGCTCAGTAACCACCCATGTGCAATAAATCACAACGATTGTTTTGTGCCAGTCTTTCATATCCAGCTTTTAACCAGGAAGTAGCATACAATAGTGTGCTTAACTGGTGAGCTGACAACAAGAGCTTCAGTCACCAGTAAGAGTCGCCCACAGTAAAAAGCTATTACTATATACAGACAGTTCAGTCAGTGATGATTCAGTGTGCTCACTTCAGCTTGGAGGCCTCAGGTTGTGGAGTCACTATGAATCTATGAATGCATCTGAATGATAATTTGAATCATGTGAGATGAATATTATGGATGGGTTATAATCGTTTTGACATTTACCCAGAGCTCTGCACAAAACCAAAACTAACACTGCTTCTAAGTTTTATGCTCACTGTTTGAGGTAATGCTGTTGTTGAATGCCGGCGTTATTTCAATGAGAGGTGAAGCTAATGATGTAATGAAATGGGAACCATGAAAGATCTTTTATCTTTTATGTCAAGTCTATTTAGAAGCTCCGTTTTAATGTAAATCAGTTGTGACTGAGTGCTGTCTGTCTTTTGTTAAGAAGAAATCAATGAATTGTGAATCCACACACACACATTATTGTTAATAATAATAATATTAACACACCATTCACATGAGTGAATCCATTGTGTGCCTGGTCCCCTGTGAGCAGTTGTTACAATTTAATTTTATGAAGATGCCCTGTGAGGAAATAATACATGTTTGTATGTGTATGCTATCTTGAGTATCCATAATTAATATGATATTAATAAATATCCTGGGTTGATGATAACAGCAGGGGCAGCACTGGACACATAATACTGTACATCTCTTCTTTGTTAATGCGTTGTAACTGGAACCTTTGGTTATACCAGTTGGATCTATACTGATAAACAGTCACTATGTATCTGACAATCTTATATGTTAGATTTGCCTATGATTAGTTAGATGATTTCTCTGCCTGTTTAACACCATAGCCAGTGTTTTGTGATGCTCTTTAACTTCATTCATCTCCTCAGTCTGCTGCCTCTCAAGGTTTCATAAATTCATTATGCCCTTTTTCAAACTGTGTTGTGACAGAACAGAAGGTGTGTAACAGCTTTAAGTATAGTACACGGATTATTGATTACATGTTCGTAGCTGATAAGGTATTTCACTCATTAGCCATACCTAACACAATGCATGTCTGTTTTGAATGTCGATATGTATCAGATGACATAATATCCACCATCATCAAGACCAGTTGTCACTGAAATTCACTCTTAGCAGCTGCCTGAATTGTTGAAAAGGTTTGATAGAAGTAACCCTATGCTAACGAGTAGCTGTTCTAACCCCAGAAGTGTAAAACTTTTTAGGTAAGGCCATGGGGCTATAAAATCAAGAGTTCACTTCCTAAGAGCATGAATGTGTTCAAGAAGGTCTGGTAATCAACTCATTGACTGGAAAGATATCTTCTGTGTGAAAGTTAAATTTGTCCAGAAGATGGTACTTTATAAGCTCAGTGAGTGTTTGATTGAAAAGGGTTCATCCACTGGGGAGTGGTATTAGAATACAGAATGCAGGTGTTGCAACGTGTTGAGGGCCTTAGAAGGTATTAAAAAGCCTTGAATTCAATTTGCAAAAGCTCCACATTTTTATTCTGGCTGCTGTAGGTGATACGAGGCCTAAAACAAGTTACTGTAAGGGGATGCAGAATGCCAGTGAACGTTATACATTTTGTTGGGTTGTTGTGACAGTGGACTGTCCCCTAGGGAGATGTCCAACCCATTTCTGTAAATAAAAAGAACTAGAAGGAGTTGGTTATGATGGAATGATGACTTAGTTGTTGCTCAGCTGAATATGCCACATTGCTTGTCCTTGGGAAAACCTTAACTGCTTCTAATGAGACATTTGAATCAGATTTCATACAAGTAGGAATTTGTGTACTTAAAATGATTATCATTCTTTTGTAGAGTTTAGAGTCTTGTTCTGGAGCCGGTATGAAAGATGTGTTGTCAGTCATCCAGGTCATGCTAAGCTAAAGGCTGCTGGACTTGACATAGAGACCTTGTGCTTCCCCATCTGAAAGCTCCTTTTCTGGACAGACTGCGGAAACCTACCAGTATCTTTTGATAAAGGTGCTCATAGCCATAAGGTTTTAACCACAGCAGACACAAGACTCAGGGAGAGGTTAGTCTGACATCTTCATTTTCTGATGATGAGACCTGAAAGAACTTTCGAGGTGACAATGATGAGTTAGCGTTAGGCTATGCCGTAATCATCTAGTAGGTTAAGCACTAATTAGATTGACCACTCTGACCTGTATCTTGTAAAGATCTTGATTGCCTCACCATTGAAAAGTGTCCAGTTGTACTTGAATGAAGTTGGGAGACTGGAGATTTAAAAGCAGGCTTTCTGTTAGAAGTTTATTACGTTAGGATAACTCTGATGACATCATCAAGGTTGGTTCACCAGACTTGACAGCTCCTTCAGAATCACAAGATGCTCATTTCACAGGTTGCACAGTGTTAACTGTTAAAGTAGTAAACTGACTTTTGACATGTAATATCAGTGGAGGACATTTTAATAGAAACTTCAGCTTACGGTAGCTCTTTTATGTTTCTGCTTGGCTTCCTCACAACCAAGTCAAAGGTGACGGAGACTCTACTGTGAGTGCTCAGACTGCGGCCGCAGTAATCTGACACCAGGTCAGTGCCATTGATGCCAGTCACATGCTGCTACCCAAACAGATCTGATTTCTGACTTTTATTTATGGAAAAACTGTCAACTGTGTTATTTTTGACAGGGACAGTAAAATGTCCTCCTGCCTCTGTCTCCTCTGTATGTGGAGTGTAAGAGTGTCTTGATAGAACACTTTGACACATTAGTGTACCGCGTGAGTTGCCAAGAATAGCATAGTACAGTCACAATAGGTGTGGAGGGATCAGGGAGGAGAGGACAAAACAATGTGACATGTTCAGTTATCTCAGTAAACTCTGTATTGTGTTAGTTTATCATTAATCATTCATATTATGTCAATAGAGCTTAATTGTTTTAATAATTGTGTAATGGAAGAAATCACTTAAATGGCTTACTCACATTGAAAATTACTGTGGCCATATGATATTAGTAAGCATCAAAGAGAACTTATTCACCAACTGAAATTACATAAAAATATGAGGACCCTTGGATCAGTCAGATGTAATGGATGAAAGTGCACAGTGAGGGAGCAATATGTGGTTTTCATTTTCATCAAATAAGCAGGGGTCTTCTAAATTCATCATTTCACTTTATTGGAGGTGTTAACTTGTTTTCTTTAGTCTCTGTTGTGAGACAAAACGAGAAAATAAATGTATAAAAAATATGTAATTATAATAAAAATAATGACAGCAGGAGAAATATCAGAACTAGCATGTAAGTAGTAAATAGGTTGCTTGTTGCTTTGCCTCTAGTGTTTTCATTTTAGTGCTGTTAATGTGTCCATTCAAAGGAAATAATGTCTCTTTTAAAATGGACCAGACACTGGTTTATATGCAACACTAACATTTTAGGTTGAAATTTCAAAAGTCCTTGGAGTGAATAATTATGAATTTATCTGGACATTCACACCTCCATACACATCTATCTGTCCCTTTGCGGCTCACTAAGGGGTGTTGAAATTGGCAAAAACACTGTGCTGATTGGTCAGTGAACCTGAGAATGTCAGCGGAATATCTTCAACAGCTCAGTACATCAGTTTTCTATCCCAGCAAATCAGTCAGTATTTTGTATCACGGACTGATTTTCAGAGAGAATTGGTGGAAAAGATCTGGGATACTCCTCCAGCTGTTTAGCTTAACAGATTTTTGTTGATGATGTTCAGTAATGGCCCCATGGCCTAGTGGTCCTGAGTACACAATATAGGTGCAATATCCCCAGTTCAGTTATTGTTGTCATGTATCACTAACCCTTCCCATGATTCATTTCTTTTTTTTGCTGAATTGATACCCAAAACCTAAATTTACCTTTAACACATAACCACCCCTTTCCTTACGTCAATAAACTAACAATTGTAAATGTAATCAGCACAAATTATTCAATGAAGTCAGGTTTCTTCAGAAACTTTTTACGAATCGTTCCTGGTCATAAAAAGCGTTTCTCACTCAGAGAATATTCAATAAATAGCATGTACTCTGAACTGTGAGCCCATGCTGTATCTACAATAATTTATTCCCTCATAGGCCCCACTGGAGACTGTGAGTGGAAAGAGTTTAAACAGGCTTTTCTTGTAGTATTATTGACTGACACGTGTTTCTTGTTCCTGCAGATCTAACAGGAGCAGTCAGGTGGTCTGTTCCTGAAAAGGTGGTGGTGAGAACAGTGTGACTGGTTTATGATGGTTATGAGCTGGGGCCTCCATGCTCATGTTCAACAGTATTGTTTTCTGTCAGTCTCTTATGTGCTTGAGGGTACAGTTTTGAATTTTGTTTAGCAAGGCTCCTGAAAACTTCACAATATGGAGAGCAATTACATAATGTAAATACACTGAATGGGTGTTTCTGAGCCAAGTCTGGTCACCAGTAGCATCAAAATATGGTTTTAAACATTGGTATCTAAAGTTGTAACTTCAAAGCCACTATTTGCTTTTTACCATATAGGATATATGGTATAACATATATTAGTAATATACATATATAACATATATTACTTATTACTTACTAAAAATTGTATCAGATGTGTGGTGTGAAACATTACCTGATTTTTCTTTTTTCTTTTTCTATTTCTTTCTTTATTTGTTGGTCAGTTAGTGGCAGTGTAACACAAGTCCTAAACACATGTTTATATATGGCAAAGCGGCATCCAACAAATGCGGTGTGTGTTACATCCATCCGAGTCAAGTTTGTGTCTACCTGATGGGATGTGTCCAATATTCATTCTCCTTTTAGCTCCAGGTTTAGTCCCCCAAACAACTCCTGAGATTTATGTGGTTCTTTTGCAGCTGAATGCACTGCCAAAACTGGGAAGGTTTTTAAACCATGAAACAAAACAATGTGATGAAAAACACTACAAAGAAAGCTATGTCAAGCTGCAGAGTTAGTTATAATTCTCTGCATTTGTCACCACAAGCTCTTTTTAACTTTAAAAAT
Source organism: Lates japonicus (assembly GCA_033238685.1). Taxonomy (NCBI): domain Eukaryota; kingdom Metazoa; phylum Chordata; class Actinopteri; family Centropomidae; genus Lates; species Lates japonicus. Next base: position 62,608 of record BRZM01002971.1, on the reverse strand, counting down.
TGCACTTTAAATCAACCATGTGTACAGGGTGAGCTTACTTTTATGACATCCAGTGGTCGTATTAAGAATGTCCACTGTAGCAGATTGTAATGTACACCACTAAAATATAAAGATATAATAGGTCATTACTAGACTGTGACAAAAGTGGGGTTGGTACAAGATGTTTTATTTACCAGATATTCACTATACTTTCAGACAGCAGAGTAAAAGAACACAGAAACATAATCCTTTTTTCCCTTTTGTATCTTCTTTACTCTTTGCCCCTTCAGCTCTCTAAAACTAGGCCAACATAGACTCATTCTTTTACAATTGCTGCTGCTGAAATTATTAAACACGTGTCTGGGGATGGAGGTGGGTGGGGGTGGAGCAGGGTGGGTAACGATAGGGAGGATAAACGAGCACAGTACAAGAAATCTATTTAATAGTAATTAACAGGGAATTGTACATTTTAATAAGAACTGGGTCTCTGGTGGGTGATGTCATTTTTGTTCAGTCTCATAACAGTGAAACCAGAATGTGATAGAAGCATTTTTGGACACAAATATTATATTCATATACTGTACGCACTGCTACACAGCTGCTCATTCATATTGAGTCTGACCATGTGTGTACATTTTTAACGATGGTGAGATCATGAATCATGAAGGTCTCAGCTGACAGAACGTCTGTGGCCCCGCCCGTCTTTGTCGTCTCCACATCAGCCCTCCTCTGGCCCTCTCGTCTCCATCGGTATTTTCCTCTCCAGCGTTTCCCCTTTCCCCCGTTGCCCTGACAACAGACACCTAAGCGAGGGTTTCCTTGGAGACGGGACAGATGAGGGTTCCCCCGCCTCTCTGGTTTGACAGCACGGTTGCAGCACCACCTGTGAATGTAAATCTGGTAAACCTGGTCTGACTCTACTTTTGCTTTTTCAACCTGTGCTGCAGTGGTGTGGTAGTGAGGATAAAAGAAATTTCATGTTTCATTATTTCTTTTAAAATCTTAAAATATAAATCATGAAATTCCAGAGAAAGAATATTTGAATCTTAGAATAAAGATATTTCACTTTTCAAATGACCCTAATATTAATATGCACGGCACCAAATTTCTCAGTTTTGCACCCTCTGCTGGAAGAATTAAGAATGATGATGTAGCTGACCAGTGCATACCACTGTAGAAAGAATCTATAATAACACAAACACAACACCCAACACGTATGTTGTTCGTAGATGTAATATCATCTTTGCATCTTTGCAACATTACTGAAGCCTTAATTGTTACCTACTTGAGTTATGTTACCATACAGCTCAAGTAGGGATACACCGATATGTCAGCTGAACATTGGTATCGGCCAATATTCCTTTTTTTGAACAGCACGGCCACCCTGTCTGCACATAAGATTATATTCACCAAAGGCAGCGGCTGATGTTTCTTTCTGTTCTGACACATCAGTTTTGCACCGGCTAAATGTCGCCCTGACTTTGACAACAGTAGCCTACCACGCTGCAGATGGGGATAAGATCCTATAACCATCCATAATCGCCATTGGCTGTCAACAGAAAAAAGGTTATATAGAGGCTGTTTCATACATTTGGTTGAATATAATTGAATTTGTGCTCATTTAAACAGCATTGCTATTGGTCCAGAATCACAAATATGTGACTGCAGATTTAGCCTTATGATGGTTGATTTTTACTGTGAGGCATCCATATCCGTTTGCCTTTTCAGGCACTATGTATTGAATCTTCAGAAAATTCAGAGTTTCAGTCATGAACATGGCTGTATATGGTCTACAGGGTCAGCCAGCCAGGTTAATGGCTATTTCCTGGGACTGGAAATCAATGATGAGCTGCTCTGCTTAGTCAGCCAAGACACTCAGCAGAAATATCATCTTAGTGTTTTCTGAAATTCCCCTAGAAATGCTATTATGATAAAAAATAATATGATAAAATCTACACATAATAACTTTAAATTTAAATGTTATGACCAAAACTCCTGAAAGATTCTAGATTATTTGGTGTTTGAAGTGAAACCAGTGATCACCCTGACCCGTGCTCTCTGGCTAAAGGCACAGCTCTCGCTCTAACACAGTTACTTGAAAGCGAATTATCTCTTTTGGAAGCCATTGGCTCTAATTAGACTCTGTATTAAATTTAAACAGCAGGAGTGAAACAGCTACTTATCACCTCCTCCTCTGATTCCAAGCCAGAAAACAGGTGCTGCTCTACTTACACAGTATACCCCTGACACATAATTATTAGAGAGGGATTTTGAAAGGGTGGCGGTGCCTTCAGGGAATACCCTCTTTTTTGTTCATTTCTCTTTTGCCTTTTGCCTCTCTTCTTCACCTCTTACTTCCCATTTTCTCCCTCCCTGTCCTCCTCCTCTCTCTTTTCCCTGCTTTTGTCCTTCCTGTCTTGCAGTTTTCCCTCCCCATCGCCTGCTTCTCTTCTTCCTTTCCTCATCCTTCTCTATAACAACATCAGGCCTATTTGATCTCCAGCACTGAAAACCAGCAGCTACCACTGTGCCATCAAAAGCATCTCTGTGGTTGCTATGGTTATTCACTTAGATACAATTACTATAGCAACACTGTTTCTGAGGGCTGGGGAGGAAGTGGCTCAGCAGGAGTCCAGGTGGAGACACATACACTACATAGATGCAGACAGTACAGTTTCATGTGTGTGTAGCAGTGAGGACTTTAAAGTGAATACATCATTTGTAACAAGGGCAGTTTCTATCCAGCACAGTCTGGAGAAGCCAGAGTGGAATTGATCAAAAAATTAGATTATTTTCCACAATATCTAGAAGATGTACAGATATTACTTTCCCCAGAGTGATGGGAGTCATTTACTTTTGAGGAAGGGAAGGAATGATGTAAACTATTTTTCCCTTTTTTTCTCAGCAGGGTTGACACATATGGTCAGTGAGCACAGTTTGGTCTGGCAGAATGGTAACAAACCTCCCAGTGACAACAACCATTGTGTGCACACAAATCAAGGATGAATTATCCACACAATACTTTTAATGGAAAAGTCGAGATTTATGAAACAAACTTTTAACTTTTAACTATTTTTTCATTTCCATTTATCTTTTATTTTATTTTGTTTCATCACAGCATTTTCATTTCATTTTATTTTACCCTGTGCATTAGACTCAAGTTATTTTACCATTTGTACTGTCTCATTATCAGCTTGCCAGTCATCTGTAAAGCACTTCAAATTGCGTTAACCTGTGCAAAAGTTCTGCTGAAGCAGATGTCGAAGTAGTGAACTGAAGCCAGATTTAATCCTTGTCACACATTTGATTTGACTTCATGTCAGACGATTAATGGTTATCGACTTAGAATCATTCAGGCCAACAGTGTTGTATTGTGTGTATGCCTGTATAATCACTTCTCTGTTTTAAAAGATACAGGCCAGACCAAATAGTTTACATTTACAATTGATGTCTGAATGATAAGTCTTCTCTCCAGCTGTTGTGGGAGTGTAGAGAACAAGATATGAGGCAGGCAAACAAAACATATGAAGAGAGGATGTGTTATATTTACAGTGTATATCAGATAATTTCCACTTAAGAGAATGCAAACTTTGAACCACAAACTGTATCAGCTCATAATGTCTCAGTGTTGAACTTGCTGCCTGTGCACTGTATTTGCAACTCTTCTCAATCAAGTCCTTGTAAGCTGAATTACAGATGGGTATCATTATCACTGTCTCCTTCATTTTCTCTGAGAAGAATCAATAGACGACTGATCTGACCCTGCGTCATCAGTCACAGCTGCCTGGTCGGCAGGATCAGATGTAACACCGTCACGCTATGGATCAGCCTGTTAGCCCAATCAATCCCTCATCACTGCTTTTTTTAGCCACTGTCCTGTCCAGGTCATCAGCAGCTGCCAATAGCCTCATTAGACCCTGCAGCCAATACAATCTCATAGAGTGTATAATATACTGTATACAAGTATAGTATTTCTTTTTCCAGACTGCAGACTCTGCTTTCTGTCCAGCAGAAGTTAGCAACTAGCTGTGAAGAGCTAGTCAGGCTCCTGAGCGTTCAGCAGCATAAGAGCCAGGTATTTCTTTCAAGAGTTGTTGAAGATAAGAATGATATGGTATGTAGAAGTGTTTACCATTGCTGCTACTACACTAACGCTAATCAGCACTGTGAGCACAAAGTAGCCTGTAGCTGAAGGCTGATGCAAATGTCATTAGCTAAAAAAACTAAACAAAGGAAAAAACCCACAAGTATAAGATGAACTGAAAATTTCTTTAAATTTAGGAGATGGTGATTAGGATTTATCCTCTGAGCACCATGAATATCCATCCAAAATCTCATTGTAACCAACTGATATTACCATCCCTAATGCCCTGCTACTAGTGTGGCTAAAAATCAATAAATGCAGCTTTAAATTTAAAAAGGTTTTAAAACATTTAACTGTCTGTATTCAATGATTTATTCATAGTGAACCTTGCTGTGCTATGACAACAAAACTGGACTGGCACTGTACAGTCATTTTTTGTTGGGTGTGTGTGTACTGCTGCTGCTCACTTCGTATAGTTCTTATAGAGATGGGTTTACAAGAGGAGTGAAGAGCATTTCATTGTTGGAAGAGTTTTTTGTTTCGCAGGAGCAGGCACTCTTCAGGGCCTGTGAGGCTCAGTTGTTCTCAGATGGCTCCATTCAGTCTTGTGAGGAGTGTGTTTCAATGGGCTCTACAACCTGTGGAGGATTAGACCGTCTCACAATCCAGGGTGTTGGGGGATGCAAATGCAACAAAGACAGTTTATGTTTTTTGTAGAGACAGAAATCTTCATGGAGGGCACCACATCACATCGCTGCAAATCTGACATACAGTCCTCTGTCCACCCCACCCTCCTCCACCCCACCCCCCATACACCTCTCCCTTGACACCCCCCATCCACCCCACCTTTCATAAAATATTCAGAGCCTGGCGCCAGCCAGATGCCCCTCCTCTCTTCAAGCAGGCAGCCAGCCAGCTGACAGGGCACGGGTCACTGAGGCTGGGCAAGGGCGGGGATACAAAGAGCAGGCTGGGCTTTAAAATGCAGAACAGGGAGATTTTCATAATGTTTGCCTGCTTATAATGAACCCAGTTATTGTGTAGTTACCAATGGACTGGCAGTGTGTCCAACAACCTAACTGAAGAGGTTTCCTCATTTCAGCTTTGATGCTTGTGGATTATAAGCCTGAGCCATGAACCCTGTGTCTCTCTTTAACATCACAGTGTATAAAATGAAATTCTAAATACACTATAACCTTCCACAGACCTTCCTGCAGCAGAGACATTATATAGTCGTTGTCCTCTACACATACTTGTGTCAAATCATTGGAACTCCCCTTTAATGTTTAATTTAACTGGATTTCAAGGGATGTTCAGTGGAAATGTTCTTGTATCTTGGAGCTGCTTGGGGTGTTTCCTTTGTCTTCATAGTGGAGTTTGTGTGACTGTATAGATACATACACACTCATAAAGTTCATGTGTATACACATACAAAGTACAGTCTTACAGGAATGCCAGTTTTCCACGCTACAAAAACAACATGCTACTTCCTGCATTGGCACTAGACTCGATTAGATTAGATTTAACTCGGCAGAATTGTCCAATATTCGTCTAACTCCTGGTGAGACTGGGCTGTGTGAAACAGTGGATTATCAGGGTCCTTTATGGTTTGAGGCCTGAAGGTATTTGGCCCACTTGCCCTTTGGGTAATCCACACTTGTGCATAATCATGGTCTTTCCTACATACTAATCCCTCTGTTCCCTAAGAATACTCCAAGTGTTGCTGAAAGAGAGGAACAGAAATAGACACAGAACATCAAGTTCTCACTTAAACTTCAATAGCTGCACCGGTGTAGATACAGACTACAATTTAATTAAATCCCATTTCACTGATGATATTAAGCGAAAAAAAAGAAAGAAAAAAAAAGTGGGATTTTCTTTTTATTCCTGTTTTATTTGACTTTAAGCTACCATGTATCTGTCCCTCTGCTCCTCTCTCCTTCCAGCTCGTCAGTTTAGATTTGTCTCCAGTTCTTGTTAAAGTGTGACAGACGTGTCCACAATAGCATCTCTCAAAGTCACTCCTTAGGACTCTGAGCTGTGTGCTGCTAAATCACTTTGATTGTGCTGGGAAGCCTTTATGTGTGTGTTTCTGTGTGTGTGTGTGTGTGTGTGTGTAGGATGGGAGGCATTCAGTGACACTGTGGAATGTGGGAGTTCCTTTTGTCTTGGTGTGTATGAGTGTGTAATGCCATTTCTTCCTCCCAACCATCACAGCCGGGCATCGTAATAGAAGTGGTGTCAGGCCAGGTCAGTGTCACTGAGGCCTGTGTGTGTGTGTGTGTGTGTGTGTGTGTGTGTGTGTGATCAGAGTTTGTCTGGGAAACAGTTTGAAAAGACTTTTTCTTCTCCAGGTCATAAAGTGAAGAATCTTGGTTTCTTCTTTGTGTTTTAATGTAAGAGGAGGAGAACAGAGAATTCCCTTGTTTTGACTTTAGTACACAGTTCCCAGGCAGGCGCGTGCACTGTACACACACACACACACACACACACACAAAACCCAAAAAAAACAACACACTCCCGTTGCACTTGCTTGGTTAAGCTGGCTTTTCAGCACTCACATGGCCAGATCATTAGCCAGTCAATGTGTGTGTATGTAACTCCGTAGTGATTATTATTAGTTACAGAACAACAGCCCCACTACTGATTACACACTGTCTCCTTAACACATAGTTTCACTTTGTTGTATGTATGACCGACTTATTGAAGCTGAAGAAATAGACCATTAAACCCATTAAAGAATAGGTCAGATTTTTTTTCAAGTTAATATTAATGCAATACTCACATGCTACATTATGTATGTTGAAAGAGTTTGTGGTTTCTTCCTCTCCCCACTTGTGGCATTATTCTTATTTTTCAGTTCTGACTGCACAGTACAGCAGTGGTCTCTCTCCGCTGCTTTGTACTTATTTGTCCTCTGTCAAGTTCTCTGCTTTGTGCACGCTCAAGTTTGTCCTCAGAGTGTTTTGGGGTGATGCAATTTCAGCCAGTTGAGTCAGTAATTCCTGAAAGGCTCTTTTGTGTCCAATCCAACTTCTCGCAGCGTTATTACAAAGAGGAGCCCATGCAGAATGTACATACATAAGTACACCGATCAACCACAACATTAAAACCACTGGTCTTAAGTGCTAGAGCTGAAGGCAACTGGACTTCTTTTAGGCTCTTGAAGATGTTTCCCCTCTCATCAGTTCTGAACTGATGAAGCCTTTTTTGGACTGATGCATTGAGACTGACCCAACCCAATGTTTAGGCGGGTGATACATGTCAAAGTAACATCCAGATGAATGTCAGCACCCGAGGTTTCCCAGCAGAACATTGTATTGTAACAAGGTGGTCAGTGTTATTCACTTCACCTGTCAGTGGCTTTAATGTTGTGGCTGATCAGTGTATATCACATCCACATTTACTTTAAATATTTTATACATTTTTGGTAGCTTGTATGAGATTCCATTTGTTAGGTAGTCATTGTTGAAAGTATCCACAGCACTGTTGGTAGGGCACAGATGCAAACTAAGAGTTTTTTCAGTGCTGTAAATGCCTCAGGTTGCCTCAGACAAAGCATTTGTTGGATTGTCTGACAGGATCTGAAACCTCCCCTCGGATGGCAGAATCGGGGATGGGGTGAGGGGTGTGATGGAGGAGTGGGTGAGGCAGTATCTGCGTTAAACAGTTGCACTCCTCTAGTACTCAGTTCTGCAAACACATCTGTGCCCACATACCTCTGCAATTATGGAGCCGCGGCTGATGTGCGCCTCTTTGAAATCTGGAACATTTAGCTCAATGCTGATCATGTGGCTTCTTGTTGATGATCGTCTCATTGGTTTGTGATCAGTGGCAGGATGCAGTCAGGAGGATGCTGTGACAACAGGCCTTTCAACCCACTTGCATAGCTGCCATTTACAACAAGCATAAGACCTTAGATGATCAGATAATGTTTCACATCTGCAAATGAAAACAAATATACTTTTGATAGTATCATCAAATCCAGAGACACAAACAATTCTTGCTGTGTCTCAGATATTCTCAGATATTTGATCCTTCTGTATTACAGCTGTTTGAATGAAATTTAATTCTCTTAAACTTTGTGTTTTTGAATTGCACTACATTTGTGCTCATCTTACCTACAGTGAATGGAATGTCAATACCCAGGATAAAAGACAGTTCAGCTAACACATTGTCAGTTGCCCTTATTATGTTATTTTACAGTATCAAATCTCTTCCAGTCAAATGAAAGGTGGGCGTTTCATTAACAGACATAATGACAGGAATGAAGACAAAGGGAAAGTAATACAACACCTGTATGGCTTTTGGTGAAGATTTGATTTCTGCCATGTATTTGTATGATAGTGTTCTTTTAACTGATGGAAATGCCTGACTGTGTGTGTGTGTGTTGCTGGTATGCTACTTGGGATGTCTTGTCTCTGTTGGCAAACATCAGCCAGAGGGGAGTATAATCGCTGACAGTGTCTCATTAGAAAATAATTGCTTATGGCACAAACATATTGCTGCTACAAATTTAATGAGCCTTCCTAAGCTGTGTTTGCAGTAAAACCTTTTTAAATCTTTCTGTGTGTTCATGTGGAATTGCACATTAAAGTCCAAGAAGTGAATACACTGTATATAGTCTGTCGTGTTATGGTGAGTTATTGTGGTCGCGCGTGAGACACAAGGTTTTTGTTTTATTTCAGTGTTTGATTTTTGCTTTGATGCAGTATTAGAATCTAATCTTCTTTACCAGCAAGAGGAAGGCTCTAAACTGTCCTCCTCTGTTACATGTATCTCTGATTTCATGGGAAAAGAGGTCTGAAGGATCTCTATCTACAGAGACCATGCCTGCTGGAGGGCTTTGGCTGCAGTACAATATTTTCTTAGTTACATCACCGCCTGATCATGCTCTCCCAGATAAAGAGTACTGTTTCAATACAAATGTCATTTCCACTGACAAGCAGGACTGTATGGGTTGTGTTTGCATCAAGCTCATCGCATGCTTGTTACATCATAATCAGAGGCTGTGTCCAGTCCCATTGTCCTGTAGAGACTCTAGCGTAATGAAAGTGCTGATAAATGACAAGTCATTGTAGTCCCTGATCAGACAAGACAAGGCAAGAAATTGGTTTGGATATGCGAGGTCCCCAGCGGATACCCCATTTGTTTCGAATTCTAATTGTTAACTTTATAACTGCTTGACTTCAGGTTTAGCATCACCATCAGGTCAAAAAATGTCTGACACGTTCATTCAACCTAACAGCTCCATCTATCCACCAGTCTTTGAACACACTTTGTTTATCTTGGTGTAGGTCGTGAAGGCATGTGAAGGCAAGCCCAGACACTAACTTCCTGGGAGATCTTAGGTTGTCCTCAGGTTAAATGTAGCTATAATCCCACCAACACTTTTTGGCTGATATGCCCAGAAACCCCCAGAGTGATGCTTCCAAGAAACATCCTAATCAGATGACCAAACTACTCTTCATCTTTCAGTGCACAGAGCAGCAGCAACTCTGAGTTTCTAGGTTTTTCACCCCAGATATCCAGCCACCGTGCATGGGAAACGTGTTTAGGCCATCTGTATCCATGATCTTCCTTCCAGTCGTCATAAAACCCTTTGGATTTCAGACATGCGAGAATACACATTTGTAGTTCTAAAGATACAGTATCTTAAATGCTAAAAAATTTCCTGAGCCTCTTGTGCTCCTAGGGGATGACTCTTTTGGGTTTTAATGAGAAATATACTTTTCCTCTGAAGTTCCACGAGGTCAAACTTCAGATCTTTAGCCACTAATTGTACCTTTGTAAGATTATTATTTATTTGTAAAAGACATGGTTTGTCTTAAATAGAACTGTTTCCTCTAATACGTGATTTATGTGATAGCTCTTTGGCTCCTAGATAGATGGCTCCATTCATCTCTGTGGAAAATACTGTAATCAAATTAAAGTTATTGTGGAAATTGATTTGGAGCAGGCATGCAATAACATAACAAGTTTGTTGTGATGTGCAAGACCAGGATTTTTCACAGGAGTGAGATGGGCTGACCATCTGGGAAGCCAAGCACTTATCACATAAATCACGATTGAAAGAAATGTCTTGTTAAAGACAAACGATGTCTTCTTCAAATAAATCTTACAAGCTACCAGTGGTAATGGCTAAATACGAAGTTGAACCTCAATCAATCGAGGAAAAATATATTTCATTAAAATCAAAAGGATATCCTTAGGAAACGTGAAGAATAAAAGCCACAACATTAGATACTAACATCTTTAGAACAAATCACAAATATCTTCAGATGCAATCAGTGCGTAACCAACGAGAGGGAAAGGAGATGTGAACTGTGCGTTTCCCATGCGCGACAGATCGGAAGGCTCAGGTTGCTGCTGCTCTGGACTGGTCATCTGGTGGGATGTTTTGGAAGCATCACTCAGAGGTTTCTGGCATCCAACCCGGGATCCATATTCACCAGCCTGAGGGCAGCTCGGGAAGATGGTGTCTGGGCTTGCTGCCGTGACACACCAGACAGGGGTATTCGGGCTGGTGGATGGGCGTAACTGTTGGGTTGGGTTCGGTGACGACCTGATGATGTAAACCTGAGGGTGCGCAGGATTGGCTGGTGGTCAGGCGCAAATGAGGCCCGTCCGCTGAGGCCTCGCCAGCCCGACCTCGCGCGGCTCTTGTGCGATCGGGAGACACAATGACATCGACACTTTCATTACAACCTCTACGAGACAATAGACTGGACGCAACCTCTGATGTGATGTAACAAACATGCGAAAACGGTCTGCTCTGTGTGCGATCCGCTTGATCGTGGGCGGCGGGGTACGGCAATATCTGGAGGCATGATCGAACGATTGATGTAACGGAAAATATTTAACGCGGGCAAGCCCTCCGGCTGGTCTGCGTGAATGAAGGATCCTTCGAACCTCGGCTGCCAGCATCAGATATATGACGAGGACGGACACCAGAGCCTTCACTCTTGGCGGTGGTGGATACTCAATACGTGAAACGAAATCGGCGCAATGAAACAAAAGGCAGTGTCTCGCACGACTAATAACACCGCAGCCTGTGACGAACACGGTGGTATGTTCGCGGCGAACACAACATTCCTGGTTTCTGGTAAAGGACTGGCAAACTCGACAAACGCGGCAATATGCTGTGCACCTGTGACGGTTGCTGTCGTGATACTCGTTGCCAGCTGAACATCTGATAACGCCTGGCTGTTTACCTGATCGTGTTCATGGGTCATCGCCATCATGGCGAAATCAAATCATCATACGGTGACCACT
>BRZM01002971.1:20961-41649 GCA_033238685.1 Lates japonicus | reverse complement strand
ACACTCGGTCACACATATAACACATATACACATAATCACGCCTCCGCCTGAGAGACATCACCAGCAGAGACAAACCTGATGGCACACTCAAATAAAAACAAGAGTGGTACACATACTATACATACATACATACATACATATATATATATACACACACACATATATATATACACACATACATACAGTAACACACCTTCTTTATAACTATGGTTTGCCATCTTATTTAAACATGAAACCTTCATTGGGATATTAAGATTTGCACAAGATGCCCTTCCATCAGCGTGCAGAAATAAGGCCTGAAATCACCATCACAACCACGCATCACGCCATTTCATCTTTTGGCCCTTTCCGGGGAAAATCAGTAAACCACAACCAGCCAACACAGTCCTCCAGCGTTGCAAATCAGCGTCAGCGTCATCAGAACAGCAGATTCAATGGACGCCATTGCGTTTCATCTTCACGACCGTACAGTCGCCAACACCGCACAGCCAAATGCAAAACAAACCAACCCACAGGCGCCGGCTTCAAAAACATGGCGTCCTTTGGCAAGTCCAGCGCAGAGCATCAAAGAGGCACCGTTAACTGTCACTCAGCCCGCCACATCGTCATTACTGGCCAGCACGCCATTACGAGAGCCGAGCCCTGTCTCTGTGCCCAAACTTATTTGCGATGACAAACATAGCGACATGCGGAAAGCGTTACCGTCTCGCTGTGCTCGTCTCGTATCGGTCATCAGAACCATTTAAACACATCCGCCTCGTCGCTGGGGATGAGGGAACTGAAATCATTGGGGGTTGCACAGCGTGCGTGCGTGCGAGCACATATTTCGCATGACCAGGCGCACCTGCACAGTAGTGTTCGGGAGGGTCTTTACTTATTGTCACCGCCAAACAGTCACGATTGATGCCGCAGCTCAGATCGAGCTGCACGTGTGTCAGCGTCATGATGTCAGCCAGACAGCGTCGGTCAACGGAGCACCAGTTTTCGTCAGTTCGCTTCCTTCAATCAGTCCGGCCCGGTAAACACAGTTCAACATGACCAGGCATCAATCCTTGTTGTTAATCAATCAGCAACAGCGCCGCAACACCATCGTGCGCGATTAGATTTACAAACATTCTCCTGATATCGTTGTCGACAGAGATGACGATGACAACGACAGTTGCCGTGTTAAGATCGCCGTTTGCACAGCGGATATTACACCTGCGTCCTACTCTGATCAGATTGATTTTCAATAAAATGACGACAGGATCATTTCGCCTCACTGCGTCAATACAATTCATACAATGTTCAGCAACATAACATTGTAGCCCTGTTTGCGCCTTCTCTCAGCACGTTCAACAGTTCAGTCGCCCGATTGACGGAGCTGGAACAAGAACCGGAGGAAAACACTACGTTAGCCAGCAGCGACACGAAAAAACGCCGTTACCCGATCAACATAATGAATAATCATCAGCAAAACCAGTCCAGCACCGTCGTCCTAAAATCAGCGCCAACAAACCAGAGAAGCCTGTTTCAGAGCGAAGAATGAGACCGATCGCAACAGCAATTCAGCAGGTCACGCAACCGAAACAACGACAGCGGCGCCAGCCCCCACACAGTTCGTTTCCGACCACCGTTTATTACAAAAGGATAGCGCAGTCTGCTTCAGAGCAAGAAACTGGATTTCAAATAGTCCTTTCGAGTGAATATTTGAAAAACAAATAATCACAAAATTACAGCCACGAGTGACACTGACAGCACCCGAATCGGGGCCGTCATCAAACTGATGCCACCATCTCAGGCCGTTGGAGACAGCTGCGGTTAAGAGTAACATAGTGCAGCCAACCGCATCTCGTTACGCAAGTCAGCAAGTCAATCACTGGAAGATCCTGTGTCCAATATGACGAACAACAGCAGCAGTTATCTGATCGTCAAACTGCCTGAGGCCCACACAGTCTCAGAGTGATGATGCAATCTCGACCTGATCAGTCAAACGATCACGCCTGCCGGGCCCATCACTACGTGAAAGCCCCGACAATCCATCACAACATAACGTACCAAACCGCTTCTCGGTCCTCTTCACTGTTCTCGTTCCCTTCCCGAGCCCAGTCCACATCTCCAACATCCGTTTTAAAATCGTCACGCACTTCCCACAGCAACACTGAAGACCCGCCCCTCCATCCGCTCATCGCTCCGAAGGCCCAGCGGGTGCAAGCAGTCGCCAGTGAGTTAGCGGAGAAGCCAGGCGAGTGCGTGTTGATACCGGTTAGCACAATTTTCTGTTTAACAGTCATTACACGAGCCGACATTGCGCATTATGCGCGAAAACGAGAGGTTGCATTGTGAGCGTGATATGAGGCACAAACAGTTGCCTGCCGTTATTCGAATGTCAGATGTCATGAATGAACATCAGTGTCTGTCTTCACGACAGTGACACAGTGGCCAGGAGCAGAGTAGTGAGAGAGCGTCGCGGTGAGGACCTATCACGCTCGCTCGGCTGAATAATGAGCGTCCCAGTATTTTGCGCCGATGACATCATTCATCGCCAGCGCTGGCCCTTCTCGCCCCAATATTACCTTATCTTACGTCCCAGTTTCGTTTCACGAGCTATTAGAGGGGTTCGAGTGAACAATAAAACATTTAAAAATCTTCCACTGTCATCAACAGCCGGTTAGCACACTGCCGTCATCACCGCGCGAGCGTTTGCTTAACACACGCATATTTATTCATCAGTACGAACACAATCAGTAAAAACCGATGAGCACAGAGATCTTTACAGCAGGAGAAGTCAATATCGTTTTCTGTTCAAGTCTGCTCACAGGTAAATCATCGCTCATCGAAAATCATCGCTTCCTCATAACGCAGCTAATTTACGGCGCCTCTTCCCGCTGGTAAACGCAGTGTTTTGGGGCGTAACAGTTGCGTAGGCTCACAGACCGCGTCATTAGAAACATTACTATTGGTCTGAAAACATGTTAGTTAACTGCAGACGATGTCCTCGACATACCGTCTCCAATAGCTTGAAGCAACAAACCGATCGAAATACACACGTGCAGTCAATCAAGTCGCGACGCCTACGGTTATCAACCGCAAAGTCAAGGTGCCGCACACCACGCAAACATCTGCCACCAGTCTTCGGTTGTTCGCTAACGAGTTCTCCCCAGATTAACCAGGCGAGATGGAGCAGGGTCGGCGTGATCAGGGCATAAACCACAACGATGCAGCCCTCCGCAGATGGGCGAAACCTCACGCCAGTCACAGAACTGCTGACAGCCCACCGGTCAGACCACACGGAGGAAATCAGCCTGAAGCCGCCGATAGACATCATTAAATCAGTTAAACATGATGACAATACTACAAATCTGCGGATCATACTTTTTTCCAGATGTTTATCATCACGCACATCAATTTTAATGCGTTACAAACCAGTTTTCATCAACGCACGGCATTACCGCTGTTTGGCTGACCATTAAATATTTCGTCAATATGCATTCTCGCCAAGACACCACAGATTACGCAGGTCATCGAATTGACGTAGACCAAACGTTCGTCAGCCACGATCGCCCGCGTTATTTATCACCAGAACAAAGGCAGAAGCTATCGCGCCACCCACCGCGCCTGCGCCCGCAAAGCGGCTTAAACATACCATCCAGATGATCGCGTACCGTCAAGATGGACGCGCCACAGCATAACGTGTGATGCGTGTGGAACGGGAAGATACCGCGCAGACAGTCCGCACAGCGAGTGATTATAAACGCGCTGAGGTACACCACTGCCGCCGACGCCACGTCATCATCGTCAATACCAGATGCAGCATGCATCGAGGGCGTGTGCGGCAAACATTTCACGACTTCCAGAATCAGAATGTTGCGCATAGCACGGAGGATGTCGTCATTGTCATTGTCATCAGTCGCACAACAGGCAACACACCCGCCGCACCGCGCACACATCAATAACACACACCAGCCATCAGGTCATCATCGACACAGTCGGGTCACCGTCGGTCACAACACAGCCGGTGCGGTCTTCAGCGCAGTGACGTAAAGGCGCACCGAGCGGTCACCGCAACATTGTCGCCGCGTGGTTGGCGGGTCAAACACTTCGACCATTGACACAACACAGAATTGAGGAACATCACCGAAACCACAGAGGGCAGTGAACACATTATATTCGTAATCAGATCTATCATCGTTATGTTTTTATTGCTTAGGTGTCCTCACCTGTCACCTTCATTAACCAAGTTACAGACAGTCATGATTACCTCTGGATATGTTGCATAAGCTCCACGCATTGTCATCAAATCTCAGTAAGAAAGCCGATGACAGAGTAGGCTCTTCCATATTCGTGGTTGATTAACGTTCAGCCATTCCGTTGGATCAAAACATTCCTCGATTCTGGCACCCTCAGAGGATTTACAGTTTGCCGCTGGCATTCATCAGCCAGATCCAACACATTCAAGGCACCGGGGCCAAAATTGTCTCGACTGAGCTCGATCATCGTCGATCATCGTTCGGTATAATCTGATCATCGCGGCTTGTAACAAATCCCCCACAAAGATACCGAATACAAGAAGACAACGGAAACTTTGAGAAAGAAAGCGAGTCTCACCGTTTAGCTCGATCTCCGAGTTAGCCCGCAAATCGAGTCCACAGTAAAAAGTCATTTGGTTATCAGCCACTCATCTTCTTCATTCAGCCTCAGCGAGCCAAACCAGAAAACTAGTCGAAAGACCAGTTCCGGAAGGAAAACACATCAACTCAAGTCAGACTTAATTGCCGCTTCGAAATGTCTGAGTTCATCGGCCAAAGTCTGACTTGTCTCAACTCGTTGTTATTAAACGAAACATCTTGATCAGCGGTGATTGTCACTGCCAGCATCTGCCCGTAATAACGTTACATGAATGATTGTACCGAATCATTTATGAATACATACCGGTCATCCTCACCTAAGAGGGATCCGTTAACTTCCACATTCATCTTCATATCACGTATCAGTAGAGCGGGCGACAGATGCAGGAAACGCGTGCGCAGATGGGGCTGACAAGCAGCCAGAGCGCAATCATTACGCCAAGCTTGCAGTTGCCGCCATTGCGTTCATGGTCGACCGATTATAACGCTTCGTTTAAACACACTGGTCACGTCACGATGTCACGACAACGAACCGCCGACAATCGCACCGGCGTAACAGGCAGCCTATCATTACCAGTTCAACAAGCAGCCGCGTCGTTACGACCGGCTGCAAACCGTCTGGTGCTCACCGCAGCTGGGTCAACAGCTCACTCCAAACACACCAACACACGCCAGAGCACTGTTACCGCATCTTCGCGTCTGCAAGCTCATAGATTACCCAGCAACAGTCTCGACAGCAGGCAACAGCTGTGCCAATCATTTCCACCAACATTTCATCAGTCTGTAGTCAGGGCCTGATTTGTGATTGTGAGTTAGAGAAATCAACACAGAGCCTGAAAGGAAGTCACCCACAATGTTCAAAACCTCATCACGAACAAATGTTTCCGTCGTAACCACAGAACACAACGACAAACATACCGAACCAGGTCAAACCACAGAGGGAGGCCGATTGCTTCCCCGCAACTTCACAGCCTGTATCAATGCTCAGCATCACAACACACACACATGCTTTCCCTGCTGGCTGGCGCAACAGCACATCCGCCAGTCACCGCGAGCCCAGAACAAAACAGAAGCAGTGATGCTCAGGCAGCCATGCGCGAGAACGAATATTGTCCACGGGGGCATTGAATATCGGATGAGGTTGGCGAGGAGGCAGGAAGGAGCAGGGTGGCGTGGCAGCTCACCACAGCCTCAGACGAGGGGGGTGGCTGAGAGGCCAGAAGAGAACATGGCCCACACCATACAGTTATTTCACATGTTGCATTGAGGCTTGAGATTGAAGATCTTGTGAACAATCATCTCCTTTCGCCTCACTGACACCGCACAGGCTGGCAGCATCACTGTGCCAGCAATCCACCCGTTTGCTCCAGCACCGAGAGAAATGCGAGAGAGGCACACATGTGCGTAAAACAGACTGTAGTATCCCGTATTGATGGATGCGTAACGGCGACTGACGATTGAGGAGAGAGGAACTGGCGACACGAACACGAGCATTCATTTGCATCCGGTCCCCACCGGTCACTCGCCGGGCCACTCTCGGTTCATTACATCACCGGAGAACCAGTCTTCGATTGCTCACCAGCAGGTCGCCGGGGCAGAAGTCGATTACGCACGAATGTAATCAGTCGCCCGAACGGCTTGAACGGCCGCGCCGCCACCATAAACGGCGAAATAACCGCCCACAAATAAGAGATCGAGCGAACAATCAATACCCGCTGAAATCCACACAGCCTCGGTAACCCATACGAATTTCGAGGGTTATCATCGCTCGAGCGCAACAACCGAGCGAAAAGCAACTCGTTCGTCAACACATCATTCAACGACGATCATTCTCCACAGATCATCCATGCAAAAACCACTAGTGTTCAAACACTGGCATCCCGTCTCCAGAACTTCAGGTCAATGTCCATGCTACGCTCAGTTGAAAACCTTCATGTGGAGTTCAATCAGTAACAAGTTCGAACGAACACCGACTGAAGAAAATTTAATTACGTATAATATTCATCGAAATTGACAGTTAGCCGATAATCGGTGAAAGCACGTGAGGCCGGTTGCGCCTCCAATCGACCGTTCACCACCAGACCGTCCGTCAACACCGCAGCCTCCAACCTCGACCCCTCCATTGCAGCTTCAATCAGTTCCCCACCCTCACGTGAACACACGACCAAAACAACAACATCCTCCCAGACAGAGACAGCATCGTCTTCGTCTTCTCCTCCGTCCCGAGTAGCCAGCGTGGAAGAACGCCGGCGCAGCGAGTGTCTGCACAGCGTTTGTCTTTCCGTCGAGAATGGGCCGGGTTTCGCCCCTCTCTCGAGCCCCGCCGCCCGCGAGCTGCCCATGTCTCCAGCGTTGCCTCGCGATCGGTCTGTCACTGAGGCACCGATAGTTCGGCGCCCATGACCAACCCCGTGACACATAGTCCTGGACGTGAAGAACACCAGCACGCATTGAAACACAATGTCGTCAAGACTGTTGTCACGGTCGTTCACCATTCACCATTCATCAACTTCGACAGGCTGGTGGCACGCCCCTCACCAACAGAGGCCTCACCCTCAGCAAGTGAACAACCCGCCATAAATCTCGTGATTACCAGCTTTAGCTCAATTATTCAGTGGTTAACACGTTAGCAGCCCGCATCAGGAGGAACCGCGACATTCAACACCGCAGTAGGACAGAGAACGCCTTGCGAGGAAAAATACGGAACACCTGAAACGCCCCACCTGTCTTCGGGCGAGCACCAGCAGAAGTCATCGCGGTTGATCACACGCACATCGAAAACAAAAAAATTATCTGAACCGAATGGCCGCACCACGAGCGTTAACCTCAATAACCCTGTCACTACATCCGGTCCGGCCACCGATACCTCGACCTTCCCACGGCGACAGTCGTATCAGGCATCGAACCGAAAGCGTGCCCATACCCGCCTCGACTCACAGCAGCATACATCCACGTGCCTGTCGAGACCCCGCCTGCCGTCCAACAGAGCCACAAACAGTGAAGTCACAACCAGGCAACAGAAAGCTCTGGCAACACCTGTCCTCCCACAACGAACATACGAAAAACAGCTAATCAAACCCAGCGCCTGTCAGCATCATCAAACCCTCAACCTCGATCATGTTGCGTTCTCATATCTCTGACGAATTTGAGCTGAAGCCACCAGGTCACTTATTCGCGACGCAGATCAAATCGCCAGTCTCGATGAGAAGCCACCTCGGCAGACGGCCGACAACACCCGCCATCGAAAACGCGCCCAGACGCCACCGAGTTCGTCGATGGCGATCACCGTTGCAACGATAACAAACAGGCCGTTTTGAACGGGACCAACCCCAAACAAAGACCGTTGCTTTATCATGTCATTACAGCAGGTGTCACTAAGACGCATTCAGGCATTCACCATTCAGCAGCACGAGGAGAACTTCGTCCTCGTGAATGTACCATTCGGATGAAGGCTAACATTGAGGCGTAGATGCTTGCGGCTGTGTGCGCGTGTGGTGAAGGCTGCGTCACGATTGCAGAAACAAAAGGCGTGATGCTGGTGGCGGCGCACGCACTGCCACAGCCAACTGGCCAGCACCGTGGGTTGACCGTCATTACCATGGTTTCTCACGCCTCCAAACTATTGCGCACGACCGCAGGGAAAGGGAGGAAAAGTGAGTGCAGAGTGACGTTATAAAAAATGGCAGTGTCAGGATGAGGAGCTGGAGATGTGAGAGACCCGACAGATTAACCAAAGAAAGACCAGCCGCAACGACAGCAGCGAACAGCCAATCATTCAACACACCATGCCGTCATCTTCTCAGCCATATTCACCGGTGTTCATAATATCATTGCTGGGGCAAAGCCATCATTTGCCAGCGAACATTGCTCCCGAATCTGTTGCACGACGACCACGGTTTATCACAGCAACCAGCCACAGTCAGGGGTCAAGCGACATCATTTCCCTCCCACTTCAGCAGTTTCAGTATTCGAGGACATCATTCGCAAACACAAACTCCGATAGCGACGCATTACCGTTTCTTCGATAGTCCGACCAGATTACAACCAAAACAGTCATCGACGAACGTAGTGTGATCCCTGTTTTCCAGGTCGAAATCGCTGAAACTAAAACAGTTGTCAGGGGAACAAGATCAACCGAGACTCCGACTGCCCAACCGCAATGGTCCGACATAGTAAAAACAGCAAGACATGGCAGACAGATCATCTCGTCCTTCTCATCGTTCTGCATTGTGAAACACACGTTTCATAATTATCTTCCGTTGTCTGCGCACCCGAGCTTCAGCTCTCCGGCCAACAGCATCAGGTTTTCGACGTACTGGCCGCAGTGACACACACAGCACAGGCCACCAGCCACTGGCCAGCCGTGCTGTTCAGTGCAGCAGTCTTCAGACAGAAAGCCGGAGTGTTTCGATTCGCTCAAACACCGGCAGTCATCAGCAGAAATGGGGCAGTATGCACCGAATCAGGCAACATCAAACAGAACATCAGTATGGTCCGCCTCCGACTGTGGCTCACCAGTCTCAAGTCCACCAAACACACTGGCACCCCTCAGCGCCACCACAGTGTCACCACCCAGAGTTGCGGTGGGTGGTGGGCTGTGTCAGAGCCAGTAATGAGTTCTGATGTAGTGGGGTGCCTGACTCAACCACAGACCGGCATGGAGACCACCCCCACCCCGCACCAAAAGACCTCTACTCTCTGGCCTGACCCCCTGCAGCAGCTCCCCCACCCACCCCCACCACCCGACTCCCACTGGAAGACTGACCTTCTGTGAGGCCGAGGCCCACCGGGGACGGCTTAGACTTGCTGTGGTGAGATTCTGTGTTTTTGTTGGACTTGGAGTAACTGTGATACAGTCGGAGGCCTTTGAAGGACCATATACTGTTCTGTTCTGTTTTGATAGTACCCTGGTCCCAGTTGCATACCTTATTTTCTACCGTTATTTGCAGTGTTGAGCTGAATCAGAAACCTCCGGCTTCGTCTGAGACTCCTTCTGCTTAGTTGTTCGTGTAAAGGGTAAAAACATGTGCCTGTGTGTATCTTTACCTAACAAAGCCAAGGCCATACCAAAGGCCTGGTCTTGTTGGCCGGAGGCTTATTTGTAAGTACAGATAAACAACAGAGATAGGTATAGAGAGTGTGTAGTAGTGTGTTTCGTCTAAATTTTGATGAAAGGGACAGGGTGGTGGTCTGTCTGCTAAGTATCTGCCTTTTACTATATCAGGATATTGCAGTTGTTGTTTGAGTCCCAGAGTCTCAATTGATCTGTTCCCCAGTTGTTTTTGCTTCTTGATTTACAACTCTGGGAAAAATCAAGATCCATTTTTGTTCATCAGTAATATTTTTGATATACTGATCAGGATTTTAAGGAAAGAACAATGTGCATCTCTACTATGGAACTGATATTTGCAAAATATTGATAATTGACAAATGTCCTCAGTTACCTAAACTAAGCAAGCTATATGGGAAGCCATTATATCTCCAACTAACCCCTAACCCTAACTGTAGCCTAGTTGTTAAGTGATATAACCATGAAAGTCAATATGCCTTAGATTCAAGGATATAATGTAATTTCTTTACTTAAAATGTTAAACTCTTTACTATTGTGAAAGTATTTATTATGAACCTGATGAATATGGCTGAGAAAGATGACAACATGTGGTGTATTTAGAATGATTGCCCAGAAGTGGTGGCAGCATTTCAGCAGCATGTTTACTTTTTATTAGTCTTCTTTCCCAATTCCTTTGATTAATCTGTCAGGTCACCTCAGCATCTCCAGCCCTCATCCCTATTTTCAGTTTCTTTATAACATCCCACTCTACACTTTCCCTTTTCCTCCTTCTCCCTCGCAGTCCATCTGTGCTCGGGAGGCGCCGGCTTACGAAGCCTTTACCATAAAGTTCAGCCCACAGCAAGTGGCCTAATCCAGTTACTGGCTCTGTAGCAGGCCTCATCTACCGTGCTCGCCACCAACATCACCTTTGTTTTACTAACCTATTTATACAGCCTCACCACACGCCTACACACACATATACAAGTATCTACACTCAATATTATTCCTTCACATCCAGATGAATATTCACAGAGGGACAGGACATCCTGCTAAATCTGGAGAAACCCGAATGCCCCTCAGATTAAATGAGTGACACCTATGTAACATGATAAAGAGCATAGTAAGAGACAGGGTTAGTTACATTCAAAAACCTAGCCCCTGTTTGATTTGCTTATCGTTTTCCAACACAGCTTGTCAGTCAACCATCAGTGAATGTTAGTGGCGTCCTCGGCATGTTTTCAATGGCAGATTTATTCTTGTCTTGTCAATCGTCACGCTTGTGTTGAGACAAGGCTTCTCATTGTCAGGACTGAAAATTGGGCTTTGGTTTGGTCTGCAGTACGAATAGAGTACTTCTGTGATGGCTTCAATGCTGTGTTCATCCAGAGATGAAATTAAAGAACACAACATGTGTCTCCATTGATTCAGGGGTTGGGGTTTGATAGTACTTTGACAAAGTCTTAGGTTTGAGTATTGCTTGTTTTACCCGTATGTCACATTGTAGAGGACAAATGTTACAAAGCTTTCTCTTGCCTAGTTTGGACAACCTCCACAACATGCTCTGTGATGTTGGACAACAAGAGCCAAGTGCTCTTCAACCCAGAGCTGTAAACATGGTCTGCCATGTTACTTTGCTAAGTCAAGGTAAGAATTTATGACACTTTCAGTTCAGTACCTAATCTGACTGTCACCATCGGAAAAATCAAAAATATCATGTAGTTGGATCTAGTATAAATGATATAGTTGTAAAGAGTGCTTTTCTTCATATTGCAGCCATTCAGATTCAAGATAATTTTTTTTATTTTTCAATGTACATGTAGTGTACATTATTTACTACTTATATATCACCTACAAATTAAAGACGTTTCATAGTGGCACATATTTTCCTCACAAGGCATTCTCCTTATCCTACCACAGTGGCAGATCTCTACAGGACGTTCCCTCCCGGTTCTGTTGGGGCTGCCCTCTCAACATGTTGTTAACCACATAGATAGTGTGGAAGCCAAAGCTGAGCTGTCCTACAGGTTTATATAGAACATGCATTTACTCACTGGAAAGGGGATGAGACTTATTAGAGCCTTGAATAATTAACGCCTGTATGTCTATTCAGTTGGTGAATGGTATCTTGATTGGTAGACAACTATGTAAATCAAATAAAGTCCTGGCAACAAAAAGAGTGTGTTTCAAGTTCATTGCTGGGTGTTTTCTTCATATTCCAGAGTTTGTATATAGGTTAATTCATAGGAAGGCCCAGGCCTATGAGGAATTAGCTAATTAAATGACAAGGCTAAATATACATGTGAGAGTTTAAATAAAATGAGATATGATATTTACTGAGTAGCAGGGCTGAAAGGCAAAAATATTTATTCATCGGTAACAGAAAGATAAAGTCTTGTTAAGAAGACTTCACCGCACCCCAAGGTTTCCACCCCTTGCTTCTCGTGTAGGTTATACAGAGAGGAAAGAAAAGACAAGGCAATGCTGTCCTCTCTGTATCTAGGAGATATTTGTTGATGTTTTAATAAAGTGTCAGTGTTCAAATATTTGAAGAATCAGCTTAGAATTTAAATGTAACACAATGAGGGTCAGAGGTTGTTTCCTGGTGTGGGGACTATTCCACAGCCCGAGGTCACAGACAGTCTAATTGAGCAGACTGAGACGGTCAATTTGAGGCACAGCTTATTTTCCACATTAACCACCTGATTTATATTCCAAGCTAGCTTCTTCAATGCTCATTAGTGTATATTACATGAGTGGGAGTTATAACTTCCAATCCAATTGACTTAGATTCAGACTTTATTTACTGAGGTGAACTTCACATTTGAAGAGTTTCTTTGTAAAAGGCTGGTACAGTGTAAGGATTTATATTAAGTTCTAAGAACGTATATAATCTAAAATAGTTTTTTATACGAACATTAATTATAATTTAGAGAAACATCATCATTTAAAGAATATAATTTGAGCAACAAAATTATATTTTTGCTCAGTTGTATCTTCCAAACTTTACAGTACACTGTAAATTCATAGGTTACCAAACTGTATGATTTCTAAATGTTGCAGCCTGTTCCTTCCAATTCTTATTTGTAAGAGCAGTTATTTACGAGTAGTAACATGTTATTCAAAGCCATTCAAAGACAGCTGATTACTACATTCATGCATAAATCAACTTCTACCCCAACGATATGTGGTATAGGAACTTTTTAATCAAGGCTTCGTTCTCCAGTGGTGTAATAATTCAGAAATAGTTGGCAGGTGATGGCCAGTGGGGATTGGATGCAAATGAAATCTCAGTGTTTGTTATCCCTTGGTTCTTTTTCCTCTCCCTCAATCTCCATCGAGTCACCTTCGACCCCCACGTCCCATCAAATGCAGGATACTTACCTTGGTCTGACACACACACACACACACACACATGCCTCTCTCATGCATCCTTCACCTGCCCTCAGTGCTACAGAGTGAAACAAGCAGGTAGATTTACTCGCTGTGGTGCTGCCTTAGCCTGTCACAGTGTGTGGGGCAGAAAGGAGATGGTGTGTGTGTTCACAAGAGATGCTAATCTAAACCCTCAATACAGCATATGGAAATGCTTTCTTATGAGGTGTGAGCCCATGTTTCTCTTCTCTACATCCTCTCCAGAAACCCCACCCCCACCTCCTGTGTCCTAAGGCTGTGGTGAATAATCACCACACCACCCTCTTATCCTCCTGCCTCCCTTAGCCTCCATCCATTATTCAATAATTCATGGAGGATATGTGTTGTTCATGATATGTACTGAGCATCACCTTCACATGCTTGTGTTCTACTTACTTATATGTTGATATAGGGAAGTTATATAATGTGTGTGCTTCAAGTATTTGATGTGTCACTGAGCATTGATACAGGCTGTAGGGGGTTGCAGGGGCCAAATGTCAGCCTCCCTCTGTGGACATTATAAGTGAGTTATGGCTCGTATTCTAGTTTCTATATATATGTTTTGTTTTCATACAGTGAGAGGTTTTGGTCATCTATGGAGTGACTTTAACAGGTCTATTGATTTGGTGATTTCACTCCCCAAGAAAGCTCCTATCACAAAATCCAAGGCTGACTACCTGAGGCTGATAAATATTTATAGTGATGGTGCTTTAGCTGTGTCGGCACCTGCTGTCAGAGACTTCTTACTGCATTAATCCTATAGATCACAGACACGAGGGGAAAAGTGCAGTGTACTAGAGTCTCTAAAGTAATGTGTTGTTGTGTTTGGAGTAGTATTGTTAGCTGCAGTGTGGAGCACCTTAAATTGGTTCCCCTGTGTCTTCAAGGCATATTCAGTCATAGAACAACCTTGACTGCTTATTGATATTAGACTCTTTAAATATGTGAGAATGTGCAAATACCTCTATTACATAATTGATTATCAGCAGTTCATTTATCATGACTTATCATGACATGATGGCAATGTGTGTGTTTTACAAACAAAGTGATTACATAATCAATCTGACCATGAACCTTGAAAATAAACAGCAGCTGCAAGCTTAGCATGTGGTGCACTCACACACAAAGACGCATGTATTCACGCACACTGCTGACCCATACATCCTTATGCTTGCACTCCTACTGATACATGGTATAGGAGATGATGGATGAGAGTGTAGAGTTAGCCAGATGTTCCCTCTTAGGTAGGGATTAATACATTATGTATTCCTTCTCTCATAAACAGACTGGTACAATCATTCATATGTAGTTATTACAGGCCAAGATGCTGCTAGTGACAATCCACCACTTTGGTCTAGATGTTTGTTTAATATAGCAAGAGTTAAGTTGAGTCAGACTTACTTCAGTGACTCAGGCTTATTTCAGAAAGCAGGCTTAATTAAGTCTGACTTAAGTTAGTATGAACATTTTTCCAGACTGGGTCTGGGTACCAGGCTAGCTGGTTTACCTCACTTCAGGGTAATTAGAAAATAAATGGCTAATGCTAAAGGCTACTGTCTAGTTTTGCAGGCTAATCAAGTCATATGTTCATGATAGAGCTGCTCTTTCTCAAAAGATTTACATTATGCTCAGCCAATATTCAGTATCTTTATGAGGGATTTATTTTCTGTACAGCATTGAGTAGTTCTATAATATACAGTATACAAACAGTAATCAAACAGTAATCAATCAAACTCAGTCAAAAAGTTAAGGTTTTTACTTATTCAAATGGGTGGACCCCAGAGTAGCTATATAGATGATAAATTATCTATAAACCCTATAAACTCTCTGGGGCAGGATGAGTGGTTTTGATTGTTATGTTGGCTGAACATTAATCTGCTCCAGACATGGAAGAGAATACTCTATGCTCATTTTACTGGGACTTTGAATATATAGTACATGGGAGGAGCCCAGCAACCACTTCTCCAGAAGATGAAAATCCTTGACTACATCTATACAACAGTTAATATGAAATTATTGGAGCAAAGGTTTTCAACAATAAAAACATAACAGTATTGGTAGAATCTAGTTACAGATGCAAAGTAGTGTTTCACTGTCCTCTGTGGTTGAAAGTCTCAGTCGTGTTTCACCTCTGATTCTGTGTTGTGTGTGTGGTCAGAAGTGTGATTTATTTACCCATAACCACACCCAACAGTAATGTTACAGTGTACTCAAGTACACCTTTACATCACTGCAGCAAGGAGAGACCACTGTGTGTGTGTGTGTGTGTGTGTGTGTGTGTGTGTGTGTGTGTGAGGAGTGTGTGCACAGTGCAGCAGGTTGTATTTCCTACTTACCTGTATGCATTTGTGTGTGTGTGTGTGTACACTCTGGCCCGTCCGCCCTCCATTGTCTCTTTATCGCAACATTCTGATTCTAGGTCAGTAGAAAAGACTCCTCTATTTTTGCCCACATAATCTCCTCTAAGAATGCACACACCCCTCAGTGCATGCATCTAAGTGTGTGTGTGTGTGTGTGCATGCGTGTCAGCAGCAGTGTGTTAATACCTCCAGCACGTTACACACTAATCCACTCACTGTCGGCAAGACTGTCCTGCACTTGTGCCTCTTCCCCCGTTTCCCACACACAACGCACACGTTATGCACGCGTCCATCTTGGCTTGAACACACCGAGTCATACACACGTTGGATATATTTCGCCCTTGGGTGTTGAGGCCTCTTTGGGAGCACCCATGAGCGCAGGCATGGTGGTGGGAGCAACAGGCCAGGTAAGCTGTGATGAACTCTGTCTGCTTGTTCTGTTGTTGACATTTCGAGTAAATGGCACTTGAACTGAACTGGTCAGTGTTTTATTTAATTTCATTTAATTCACATCAATTCAGTGGCCTGCATGTCTGTAGTTAATGCTAACATACAGAAGGTCCCCATATTGACAAAGTATTTAATAAGTGTAAAACAAACGTGAAATTATTGTGCATTTAGTGTAAAACTTGGTTTGTAGCACATTTAAATTTGATGGCACATTGATGAGTAAACATCTGGAAAAAAAATTATGAAATCGCAGATTTGTTGTAAAATTGTTGTCATCATATTTTAGCTGAGGTTTGTGGTCTGTCTGTCAGCAGCTTCAGAGCTGAAGTTTTCCTCTCCATGTGGTGTCTCCTGGCCTTCGAATTAAACCTATCACTTGAGATTCTGATGACAACTTGCTGTGGTTTCACCCGTCTCTCTGTCTCAGAGGGAAACCACCATGTTCTTCATGGGTTTATACCCCCTAATCCCACATAACCAGGATTCCCTGCTCCATCTTTTCACCCTGGATTAAAATCTGAGAGACTCATTAGCCAGACAAAAGCTACAAGGCTAGTTAAGCAGGTCTTTGCATCAGTGTGCAACACTTGACTTGCAGTTGTGCTCATAAGGCGTCATAAACCCAGTGTGACTGCACAGTAATTATTATAATCTGATCAGACATTTGCTAAATATTGGGGGGTGGAGTATGTCAAGGGACATGTCTGCAGTTAATAACATGACACTGGATAGTAAATATGTTTCTAATGACACAGTCATTAGCAGGGCCACACCAGCTATTTTACACTTTAAAACACTGCATTTACCAAGCAGGAAGGGGAAGCCATCGCTGCTGTTAAGTTGCATTATGGGAAATGAAGCACCCAGTGGTTTTTTCATTAGACGTAATTTACCTGTAAAACAGACTTAGACCTAAGAAATTATTGAAGTGGTAACCTCCTATATTAAAGATCTCTGTATATCCAGGTTTTGCAGTTGTATTTAAAGCGCCATGCAGGCAATTGATCATGCCTCTGTACGTGTATTAAATAAACACTCCACTTATGGCTGGTATTCTGGTAGCTGTGTATAACCATGTGTGTGTGTGGAGAGGTTTTTTAAATGTTTTATTATTCACTCAGACCCCTCTAATGTCACATTAGAGCAGAAACTGGGACATGTTAAAGATGCGTGTGTGTATAAAAATTAATAATGTGTGAGGCAGGGAGGGTAGCAGCGATGGATGATGTCATCGAGGCCTCAGGGGAATTCTGGGACAGCTCATTTGGTTCAGCCAGGCGGGGCGCTGATGAATGGAGTCCCTCCTACCACGACCGCTCTCTCCTCCTCTCCCTCTCTCTCTCTGTCTGTACTCCCTCGCCCTTGTGTGTCCACTGTCAGTAGAGATGAGGACACTTGATTGTTCCATTCATGACATCTGACATTCAGATAATGGCAGCTAGGCTGTGTTTGTGCCTCCTCTATCACACACACTCACAAATACAACCTCTCGTTTTTCAGCATGTGTATGTGTGTCAGTGTGTG
The DNA here is from genome assembly GCA_033238685.1 of Lates japonicus. Lineage (NCBI taxonomy): Eukaryota > Metazoa > Chordata > Actinopteri > Centropomidae > Lates > Lates japonicus. Next base: position 24,244 of record BRZM01002971.1, on the reverse strand, counting down.
AGCTCATTAGGTGAGAAAAGGTTGTGCTAATGAAACCCGGGGGAATGTGTTATCCAACACACACACTCACCCCACAGAGAGCCTTTTCTCTACCTTCTCTTGCTCCACTGGCGCTGTTGACTACGCCCCACACCCTTGTTGCTAGGCAATAGGCGATAGAGAGCAGTCTTGGGAGTGTTACTATGAGAAAGTACATGACTATGCTTGATTTTAAAACAATTCTTATTAAGAGCGTGCGTGTAGGATTTGTTTCAGAAGGGAAACAGGGAAACAATGAAAAAAAGAACCAAAAACGAAAGACTGAAACACATTATGATGTAATAGGTTATCGAGCTTTCCATAGTAATGGAAGCCCAACAAAAGAACATGATGTTTAACTGATGTTAAAATCAAGTGTACTGTCATCCTCTGAGACTGTGTAAGGCCTCAAACAAGTTTAACCAATCAGATGCTTCTGCTTTGTTGTTATTTCATCTCTCTTAGATTTTGGGATGCTGTGGTTGACTTGCCAACACATGGCAAGTCTGAGTTGGCTCCTACTGTATAATTACTCTGTATAGCTGTCACCAACTTATTTACAATTTGTTAGCATGTGAGACTTGTGTGTATTTTTGATTCAGGTGTGCTATTGTCAGTGTCACTCATGTATATAATTTTTGTAATTGAACATTTTTTCAAATATTCACTCAAAGGATATTTAGAATCAGTTTGCTCCTTTCTAGAAGCTTAAGGCTGCACTTATCCCTTTTTTATATCAACAATTGGTCAAATGACTGTGTGTAATGTAAATTTAGCCTCTTAGCTCATTGTTTTGGTTGCATGGCCTGCCAATTTACTGTTACAGTCAGTCTCATTCCTCTTCCTCCTAAGTAAGAGCTTCTCTAGTTTGTGCTCACTGGTTTTCGGACATGTGGCCATGTTATAGACTAATAATGGTTTCACTGTGAATTGTGTATATGTTCTTGAGAAATCAGAGTAACAACTTATAATTTTTTTTCATGTCTGCCTGCAAGCTAGCATAGATGTGTGTTTTCCTCCAGTTCTTGTATTTCAAGCTCCATCAATCAGACGGCTGGACTGGTTGTGCCTGAGAGGCAAAACTAAGGGCTACAAAGTATTGCTTCTTGCTGAAAACATTTTAGCTATAAGATTATGGTAATAATTAAAGGCAGCAAAGATGATCTAATCAATCATTTTGTGTGAGAAAATCAATCTGAATCAAGAGTAGGATTTTTAGAGTGTAATATCCACTGTTAGAGCTTCAAACCGGTGTAAATCTTAACACAACAGCTGCATCGTTGTCATCATCATCTGTGTCAACAACAGCAACCATACGAGAGGGAATCATTTTGTCATCTAATCGCACACACATTAAGTGATATTACAGCTATTGCAGTTAGTGCTGTAAGTTGATGCCTGGTCATATTGAGCTGTATTTGTCCCTCGGGCGCCATCAGACAATTAAGAGAAGCTTGAACTGGTAAAGAGCTAAATTGCTCCATTGTTGTATGCTAACACTATCTGGCTAACATCCTGTAGCAGCACACTGACACACATTACAGCTCAATCTGAGCTGCAGCGTAGTCATTTGACTGTTTAGGCAGTGGCAATAAATTTAAGACACTCCCCCCGAGCCTCTGTGCAAGACACCCACAGATGCATACAGAATATACACACACACACACACTGTCCCCAACCCCCAATGGTTTGGATTCCCTCATGCTAGCATGACAGAGGTGAGGGATTGTGTTTAAATGGTTCTGAGGAACAATACATTACAGAGACAGGCACAATAGGACCAGATAACACTCCACATGTCACATATGTTTGTCATCACTTTAAAATGCAGATTTTGACAGAGACAGAGGCTCAGCTCTGTACTAATGAACGTGCTGGTAATGGTGTGTGTGTGAGGGTTTGAAGTAGGCTAAGGGTGGGCCTAGTTAAGAAAGTGCTCTTTTGTCTGTCGACGCCTTTAGGACAATTTCAAAAAGGACAACTGCCATGCCAGCACCATGGGAGGTTGGCATTTGGTTTTGTATTTGGCTACCTCTGTCTGGGTGTGACTTCATCTGAGATGTGAAGATGAGTAAATTTTAATGTGTAAACATGATCCATTAGATCTACTATCTGATGCAACACTGCAAGATTTGCAACACTGATGGAGGACTGTGCAAAACACTGTAGCTCTGGTTTATCGTGATTTTTTTCCCAAGAAAAAAAGGTAAAAAAAAAAGATAAATAGCGTGAATTAAATTTGAAGTTGTACTAGTGATTTCCAAGCTGCTTATTTTTGTTACACACTGATGGAAAGAATATCTAATTAAATCTTAATATCCTGCAATGAAGGTTTCATATTTAAATATAAGGTAAACTTATAGTTATATGATATAAAGAAGAGTAGATATTTAAGTATATATATATATGTATATATATATATATATGTGTGTATATATATATATATATATATATATATATATATATATATATATAGTATAGTAATACCAATTTTGTTTTATTTTACACCCAGACCAGCTTATTCCAGAGTTTGAAATCACATCCCACTGTTTCTGCAGACAACAGAGAGTCACTCAGTTGTCATGGAGATTGTCCAGTTGCTGCATGACCAGATAAATTTGATCATGTGACAGCAGGCTTCCTGGTGACCTCTGTGTTCAGAGGATGTAAACCCTGGGTGCCGCCTGCTGACTCCTGCTCACGACCTTTGACCGCCTTGATGCTGATAAAGTTTTAGGTCTGTGTTCACAGATAGCCACAAGGTTTGGCCTCTGATGGCCATTCCGCTCGTTATCCAGAGCCCATGATGTTCTCAAATAATGTAGTGATTGCCTCTTGGGGTTAGTCAGCATGACACTGCGACATACACCTCTCTAGTCCTCCCTCTGAAGCAGCCTGTCTTTAGGGTGAATCCAGATGCTGAGATGGCTGGTGGTTTGTTACTGGCTCAGGCACTGATATATGCGACCTGAATGAGTTGCATGCTCATACACCATCAGCATTTGAATCATGAAATGAAATGCGTGACTGAGCCAATCAGAGCTGACAGAATAAAACAGTGTCCCAACAACAAACTATACAGCTGATATTAATTCAAATCCTCTCTGTTTTCTTTCAGGTAAGTCTACGTGATCGGGACCCTGACACTGAGACCAGGGCCTTGTTATAAACTGTGGGTAATAGCTGATATGTTCAGGCAGCATCGCCACAGGGACACAGCTGCACCTGCTCCAGCAATACGCAACCGGAAACGCTTAACACTGAT